>NIVC01002425.1:0-95000 GCA_002269645.1 Macrostomum lignano
AGCCAATTACTGAAGACCGAAGGGTTCAGACGAGGAATCGATCCCGCGGTCTGTGACTCTGACTGAGTGACTCTGACTTGATTTCATATGCACCTGGCATGCTAGCTCTCGCGTACAGTTTTATCGAAATCAAAAGCGAACGATAAAAAGTTCTCGCACTATTGCAGTATAACAATTGAAGCAAAGTCTGCAATTGCCAACCATTGGCGCAACCAGAGGGGGTCGCCCACCCTTAGGCGGAGACCAGAGAAAAGGCAAAGAGGGACCAAGCGAATTTTCACCGAAATGCTGAGCCACCCCTCCACCCCATCCACCAAAATCCCCGACCCCACGACAAATTTCTGGTTGCGGCTGCGCTTTCTGCAACTGCCGTATCTTTTATTCTCAGGCACCAGAAGTATTGAAATTTAATAATGGGCTTATTTTCACCGAATAACATTGCAAATATATTATTTAATCAATAATCAGTTGTTAACTAGCTGAGATATACTATATAATAACTCAGACCCACAATGCAGCTGCAATTAACCGAACGTTTCGGTGAACGGACGTTTCGGTTAATAGTATTTCATAAAACTGCATATTTTCAGTAAAAAGAATTGAGTTTTAGTTAAAATTAAGAAATAAACGAAATAAAAAATATAGAAAAAAATGGATAAAATCGTCCACAGCTACGACTACGAGCATCCAGTTAAGAGGATTTCGTATTTTGATAGTGGTTCATCTTGAAATTTTGCATAATAAATAAACAATAGTAAAGTTTAAAAAAAGCATACTTTAATAATTATATACTTATAAGTGTAAAAAGTCATAAGAGCCTAAAATGTTTTTGTTTTAACTTTTGCTGTCATAACAATGTAATAGCGTTGTTTTTATTTTGCGCATTCTATTTGCTGAATTCCTTGAACCATCGTACTTACTTCTCACGTTCATCAGTTAACTGTAGTAGATCTCTACAGTATTCAAAAAATTAATTAAAGGTGATCACTTAACATGGCGTTACCGTCTAAAATTAAATTATTTTTTAATTCACTTTCACTTTAGATATCGTTTTACTGTATGACTGAGCATCTATGCATGTATACCGTACCCACCGGCCGGCCCCTGGCTGGTTGTCGAGTAACACTAGCAGCTACAATGCAATTGTTGCATGTAAATTTCAATGATATTTTGAATGACAATCTAATTTCGAGCACTTCTTAATAATTTTTCAATTTATCAGCCCAAGGTTTCTATCGTACCACATCATATAGCTTTAACAGAAAACATGTATAAATCACAGGCGTCGCCCCTGGGGGGGGGGGAACAGGGGTGACATGTCCCCCCCCCCCAGTAAAAGCTATGGGGGGCATGCCAATGCTTTGTCCCCCCATCCCACCTTGTGACTCGTGGTAATCAATAATTTTTCTTCAGGGCGCCAAAATATAGCGCCTTAGGCGCCAAAATGAGTGCCTAAGGCGCTAAAAGGAATGCCTACGGCGCCAAAATGAGTGCCGACAACACGATTCTCAATATAATGGAAATATAGGAATTTAGTCATGTACATGTACATGTTGACTTCTTGGTTTTGTCCTCCCCCCACCATAAAATCCATTGCGACGCCACTGATAAACATATATTTATTTGTTTATTTAAACAATATATACATATCTAAAAAAGTATCGAATTACTGGTAAAACAATTTTTATAGTATTACAAAGCTTAGTATGTGCATTTGAGCGCAAGATCAGCTTTTTATACATGGATCAGCTAATGTGGAAATGATATTAGTTAGTAAACTCGACAAATTTTAATGTAGTATCATGTACCTAATTGAAACCATCATCTCACATTATTACTTTACTCATTTATTAGCCTACCAGCTTCTGTTTTTTGATTTAAAAAAATTACTGCTTAAGAGATATCATCAAACTAAGACAAATGCTACATTCTGGTGCAAAATTTAGCTAGTTAATTGAAAGGCTGGTTAAGTTTCAATTTTATCTCCAAGTAGTCAAAACAACACAGGAAATAATTTGAGTGGTTCTATAAAATTAACTTTGCTAGCTTTCTGAGATTTTTCTGAGCTATTTTAATGTAGGGTTTAGATTTTAAAAACAGGGCCTAAGAAAGTGACAATAGATTTCCAATTGCAGTAGTAATATATTATATGTAACTAAAAACAACAACCTAATAAAGCTATTCAAAGCTATTGTTGTTCAAAAACTTTACATGTATAGCTTTAAATGACCATAACAGTTCGTGTTGGACTGTGGGGAGCCAAATTCATTTTGATTACTTTCAACAAAACTTTGCATGCAATCAAGCATGAGTGACAGTTATCGAGTCCCTAACTTAGCCAGCCGCTACAAGCAGCAGTTCATGGCGCCGCCGCTGCACGAGATTGGCAGCATGTGGATGCCGCGCAATGGTCACGTGAACACGCAGCACTCCAGCGGGGTGGACTACTGCCAGGCCGGCTGGCGCAAGTGGAACTCCTGCCAGCAGTGGAACACGCACTGGGACATGCACGCTCGCAGCGCCGCGGCAGTCGAGCCGGACTGGTACCGCCGCAGGCTGGATTACACCCGGCAGGCCGACCAGAAGTTCCTCAACTGGCAGTACGATCGCTACTCGAAGCCCAGCCAGCGCCGCGCATTCGGCGAAGAGGTGTTCCCGTTGAAGCCGGAGAACACCGGAGTAAATGACGTCACCAGAAAGCCTGGCGCGATCAAAGGCGACATACCGCCGGTCCGCTACGGCCTCTGCCATCCCGATCACTACGAGGAGCCCAATCGGGCGCAGACTCTGCCGCCGATTCACGATCCCTACCATGTGGGGAACTGAGCTAGTGCGATTAACCTATGCTTACCGAGCCTTAATATGCGCTGAAAAACACTTCTTCATCAAGTACTGTAACAGCGATGTACAAAAGTGCAGCCCTGATTATTATATATATGATCTAGAATTATTGTCAAGAAAGAGGACATTTCTCTTTATAGATCTCTCTTTTTGGATTTCTTTGCCAACTGGGAAAAATAATATTGTTCAAATCTGTCCAAATTATGCGAGCTGAGTTCCTAGTTGATGTAAAATATAATAAATAACACCGATTTATAAGTCTTATTTTTCGAAAGGCAATTTAACACGAATTTATTTATTTTATGATTTTTATTACAGCGAAAAAATGAATTTAAATGCATGTGAATCAGTTTAGAGCGAACAGAATTTGTTCAATTTGTTAGTGCAATTCAAAAGTGCTGGCGCCCCTTGGTGCTGGCGCCCCTTGGTGCTGGCGCCCCTTGGTGCTGGCGCCCCTTGGTGCTGGCGCCCCTTGGTGCTGGCGCCCCTTGGTGCTGGCGCCCCTTGGTGCTGGCGCCCCTTGGTGCTGGCGCCCCTTGGTGCTGGCGCCCCTTGGTGCTGGCGCCCCTTGGTGCTGGCGCCCCTTGGTGCTGGCGCCCCTTGGTGCTGGCGCCCCTTGGTGCTGGCGCCCCTTGGTGCTGGCGCCCCTTGGTGCTGGCGCCCCTTGGTGCTGGCGCCCCTTGGTGCTGGCGCCCCTTGGTGCTGGCGCCCCTTGGTGCTGGCGCCCCTTGGTGCTGGCGCCCCTTGGTGCTGGCGCCCCTTGGTGCTGGCGCCCCTTGGTGCTGGCGCCCCTTGGTGCTGGCGCCCCTTGGTGCTGGCGCCCCTTGGTGCTGGCGCCCCTTGGTGCTGGCGCCCCTTGGTGCTGGCGCCCTTGGTGCTGGCGCCCCTTGGTGCTGGCGCCCCTTGGTGCTGGCGCCCCTTGGTGCTGGCGCCCCTTGGTGCTGGCGCCCCTTGGTGCTGGCGCCCCTTGGTGCTGGCGCCCCTTGGTGCTGGCGCCCCTTGGTGCTGGCGCCCCTTGGTGCTGGCGCCCCTTGGTGCTGGCGCCCCTTGGTGCTGGCGCCCCTTGGTGCTGGCGCCCCTTGGTGCTGGCGCCCCTTGGTGCTGGCGCCCCTTGGTGCTGGCGCCCCTTGGTGCTGGCGCCCCTTGGTGCTGGCGCCCCTTGGTGCTGGCGCCCCTTGCGAATAACTTACAATGCGACATTAGGTCAGGGTCAGGGTTTAAGTTAGGGTTATGAAGGGTTAGGAAGTGACCAGACGTTTCCATGAAGTGCCCCATCTAGCTTTTTATGAGTAGCATTTGTGTTCAGATACTTTTTTAATGTGGAATTCCAACAGTTTAAATTCGACCAAACCGCATTCCAGAGCCAAGTCTCCAAGGCGCCATGCCCACCGAGCTGCTGCTAGTCTTCAAGCGCACCTGGTTTCGCTTCGTCAACCCGGCCAGTTTAAACCGATTCAGCGCCAAATGCTACATCCTCGCTTGCGCCTGTATCTGGTCCTTTGGCGTCTTCCTCATTGGCCCCATCAACATCCAGCGGCAGGGCTGGGGCTGGTGGGCCACCGCCTTCAATGCCGCGTTTCCCACAGTCTGCCTGGCCCAGATGATGCTCAACTGGCTGCTGATTCGAACTCAACAAAGGCGATTTGTTGGCGAGCCGCTGCAAATGCAGGGCGACTTCGTGCTCAACCCGAACGATCCGGAGAAAGTGCATTTTCGGAAGACCAAGGTGCGACCTGGGGGCGTCTCAATGTCCTTCTCTCCCTGTCCTCTCCCTGTCCTCTCCCTGTCCTTTTCCTGTCCTCTCCCTGTCCTCTCCCTGTCCTCTCCCTGTCCTCTCCCTGTCCTCTCTTGTCCTCTACCTGTCCTCTCCCTGTCCTCTACCTGTCTTCTCCCTGTCCTCTACCTGTCCTCTCCCTGTCCTCTCCCTGTCCTCTCCGTGTCCTCTCCCTGTCCTCTCCCTGTCCTCTCCCTGTCCTCTCCCTGTCCTCTACCTGTCCTCTCCGTGTCCTCTCCCTGTCCTCTCCCTGTCCTCTCCCTGTCCTCTCCCTGTCCTCTCCCTGTGCTCTCCCTGTCCTCTACCTGTCCTCTCCCTGTCCTCTCCCTGTCCTCTCCCTGTCCTTCTCTCCCTGTCCTTCTCTCTTTGTCCGTCTCTCGGTCTTGTCTCTCCCATTGTGTATTCATTTGTTTATCTTTTATATGTCTTCAGTCTCTCCCAATCTTCATCAGTCGCTGCATCACATTCTACGAAACACAAATGCAGGACAATCAGCAAGCGAGCAAAAAGGCTGGTAGCAGCATTGTCCCGGAGCTGTACAATGCCTACAATGCCAGCCAGCCAATACCGATGCCTCAGAACAATCCTAAGTTCAAGCGTACCATAGCTGAGGACCATAAATATTCCTACCTGTCGTATAAGCCCTGCTTCAGCTGCCGGCATTGGAGGCCGCCTAGGACGCACCACTGTCCCCTGTGCGACATATGCGTTTTCAAGCGAGACCATCACTGCTTCTTCTCTGGGACCTGCATTGGAGAAGGAAATGAGCGGTGAGTTTCCTTATGTGCCTAAACATGTGAATCTAGGGTGTGAACAGGCGAGAATCTAGTGTGTGAACAAGTGAGAATCTAGTGTGTGAACAGGTGAGAATCTAGTGTGTGAACAGGTGAGAATCTAGTGTGTGAACAGATGAGAATCTAGTGTGTGAACAGGTGAGAATCTAGTGCCTGAACAGGTGAGAATCTAGTGCCTGAACAGGTGAGAATCCAGTGCCTGAACAGGTGAGAATCTAGTGCCTGAACAGGTGAGAATCTAGTGCCTGAACAGGTGAGAATCCAGTGCCCGAGCAGGTGAGAATCTAGTGTGTGAACAGGTGGAATCCAGTGTCTGAACAGGTGAGAATCTAGTGTGTGAACAGGTGGAATCCAGTGCCTGAACAGGTGAGAATCTAGTGTGTGAACAGGTGGAATCCAGTGTCTGAACAGGTGAGAATCTAGTGTGTGAACAGGTGAGAATCCATGCAGTGCCTGAACAGGTGAGAATCCAGTGCCTGAACAGGTGAGAATCTAGTGTGTGAACAGGTGAGAATCCAGTGCCCGAACAGGTGAGAATCTAGTGTGTGAACAGGTGAGAATCCATGCAGTGCCTGAACAGGTGAGAATCCAGTGCCTGAACAGGTGAGAATCCAGTGCCTGAACAGGTGAGAATCCAGTGCCTGAACAGGTGAGAATCCAGTGCCTGAACAGGTGATAATCTAGTGCCCGAACCTACTACTGCCCCCCCTCTCCCTCCAGCTTCTTCCTAGTCTTCCTATTCTACGCAGTGCTGGCAGCAACCTACGCATCTGTGCACTGCATTCTCTACATGGTGACAAACTTCGTGCCCCGACTTGGCCTGGCTGCCACCCTCCTTCCCGTGACCATCGCGCAAGCGTTCACAGGATCAGCCAGCTGGCAGGACTGCATCCTGGTGTTCACCGGCTACTGTCTGGGATTTTTCGAGCCTCTACTATTGGGATTTTTGATGGAGCACGCCGAGCTGATTAGTCGAGGCGGCCTGCTGTCTCTTGAGGTGAAAGAGAAGCTCCCCATCAAATCCTCGTTGAAACCAGCGGAGGCGTTGTGTCGAGTCTTCGGCGAACGCTGGTGGCTGAACCTCCTGCTGCCAGTGCACTGGATTTATCCCACACCGTCTGAGGACCCAAACTGGCCGCACCTGCGACTGTGGAAGGACGTGAAGGTCACCCTGATGCCAGTGAACTATGCGGATCTGAGCCAGCGGATCCGGCTGGCTGCTTAGAGACCGACTGTGTATCTGACGCTGCAGAGAGTACAGTTAGAAAAATCCAATAAAGCGATACATGTAAAACCGACCCGCTGGGAAAAAAATTGCAGCGACGACACTTTTACGACAAGCAACGACAGGCTAGAGGCGACAGCCTTGTCGATTTACTCCTGATTTACTAAAATAAGTATGATTTGTTCAACTCAGTAGTATCGTGCAAATGCGCGCTTCCAAATCTGATTTACTGCCTGCTTTTTATCGGACTCTGTGAACTTGTCGTCAAGTTGTCGTCATCAGCCAGTCGTCGCTGCAATTTTTTCCCAGCGGGGATGTTCTGTCTCGATAGTGAATTTTCTGAAATATTTCATAGTTGCAAAATTTAAGCAGAGTTTGCTTACTGTTAAGTAGAAAGTATAGAGTATGGCGCGTAAATATTGCATAGCCGTTAAGTTGGGTTAAGTTCTAATATAGAGATATAGGATTTTTCTCAATCGAATTTGTCTATGGTACAACCCCATTAGCGCTACGCGTTCTCCAGAGCCAAATAAATGCACTGGCGGTTCATTTCTAAGAAATTGAGTGTTAGCGCCCTTCTGGTTCAACTGCCTATGCTTTACTTAAATTCAAACCACCGTTTTCTTGCTTTATGCATTCCCAAAAACCAAGTTAATGAAAACTACATGTTAGTTTTTTTAATCCAGTTTTGTATCGAAATATTGTTACCTGGTTGCTTTGAAAGCAAAACTACGACTTTTTTTGACAATTTTGTCAATTTTCATTGCGAGTACAAATCTTAAACAGTGTCAAGGAAAATATCTGTTTATTGTCGTTTCCTTCAGCTTCTACTTATTGTCCTATGTTTATTGTCCCATCTCAACAGGCTCGCTTTGTTAATTGTATTTTTACTACTTGAAGTAATCTCATCTTATCTTATCTTAAATTATCTTTAGCATTATTCTTGTCAATTTCTTGCATTAAAGTGCAAAGTTGCGATTGCTGTTTTATTCAACACATCTTTGAACTTCTGTACACGTAAATTTGAGCGTGATCAGTTGTGTGACATCAGCTTACACATTTCAGATTCTTATGCATGTATATGCACACAAAAAAGCCATTAATTCCTAGAAATCCATTCATCTAGATACATTCGTCTATAAATAAACAACTTAGCCCAATTAATTGTTGTTGCTAGTTAAGAAAGGAGAAACTGGAATGCTGGTTTGTCACAAAACTTTTTTGGGGTTATTTGCATCAGATTGCTAATAGAAGTATATGTTGCCAGTTTACAGCCAATCAGAAATGGGCACTGAAACGGACAATAACAGAAAAGTAGTGAGCTGGAACCCCCACCCAATCAGAAGCAAGTGTCGTGAACTAAAGAGGGACAGAAAATGGGGTGGGGAACTCCCAACCAATTAGAAACGGCTTTGAGAAATAGATAAGGATAGAAAATGGGGTGGGGGAACCCCCAACCAATTAGAAACGGCTTTGAGAAATAGAGATGGACAGAAAATGGGGTGGCTGAACTCCCAGCCAATTAGAAACGGCTTTGAGAAATAGATAAGGATAGAAAATGGGGTGGGGAACCCCCAACCAATTAGAAACGGCTTTGAGAAATAGAGAAAGACAGAAAATGGGTTGGGTGAACTCCCAGCCAATAAGATTTTGGGTGTATAGAAAGAGAGAGGAACAAAAATGGGTCGGATATTACGAGTATTTTACTAGCCAATAAGAATCGAGAAAAACATTGAAAACATTATACTTAACGAAGAAACATACGAGTATTCTGGATAGAGAAACATGCACCCTTTTTATGCTTCTTTAGTTAAGTGAATCAGATTACCTTATTCAATGTTGGAATGAAGACCAATATAGAATAAAAAAATGACAATAGCTCACGATGCTCATGAAATTTCAAGTGCCGATTTTCAAGTTCACAGCTGGACTGAGTTTCAATTACCTGAGAGCATGAGCGCGTGTCGTTGGTAGACTCCAAGTTGACATCAAACATTAGCTCGTACTACGTACGACAGCAAGTTTATTGCAATTTCAAAAAGCATAGATAAAATTGAAGACAAATTTGCATTCGTGACCTGACATGACCGCCTATGATCAGCATCACTGTGCCGCACAGACTCTTTGTTTACATAAAGCTTCATCTACAAATTCGCTGACTGTGAAATGATTTTAATCTTTCAGTTTTCCATTTTGCGTTAGAAACATTTAAATAATGAGTTTCAATTCAGTTTCAATTCATTGAGCGCACAGATTTGCTTAGCAGTTTCTGCCCAGTTCAAATTATGAATCATTTTCAGCACTGCATAATCCTTCTTGGCCTTCCGCTGCTTTTTTCAGTTGCAACTGGAAAATTGGCATTCGATGGGTAAGAGGTCAATATAATCCTGATAATTGTTGAGCATGCTTGGGACTTTAACTACCACTCGTAGTTTGAGTAGTGCTTGAGAAATCATAAACCAAAATTCCATGACAGATTTCGGCACTACCGGTTGTCGCCAATGTCAGCTCGGGCTTTGAGCAGGCTGCGATGGTTGGAGACCGAATTCCCGGCTGAGCCTGACCCGCTGGTAGTCCTTGACACTTGGCTGACTGTCCTAGTGCCTGTCCTACTGCTTGTCTCAGTGCCTGTCCTACTGCTTGTCTCAGTGCCTGTCCTACTGCTTGTCTCAGTGCCTGTCTCAGTGCCTGTCCTACTGCTTGTCTCAGTGCCTGTCTCAGTGCCTGTCCTACTGCTTGTCTCAGTGCCTGTCCTACTGCTTGTCTCAGTGCCTGTCCTACTGCTTGTCTCAGTGCCTGTCTTACTGCTTGTCTCAGTGCCTGTCCTACTGCCTGTCTTACTGCCTGTCTCAGTTCCTGTCTCAGTTCCTGTCTCAGTGCCTGTCCTACTGCTTGTCTCAGTGCCTGTCCTACTGCCTATCTCAGTGCCTGTCTCAGTGCCTGTCTCAGTGCCTGTCCTAGTGCCTATCTCAGTGCCTGTCCTACTGCTTGTCTCAGTGCCTGTCCTACTGCTTGTCTCAGTGCCTGTCTCAGTGCCTGTCTCAGTGCCTGTCTCAGTGCCTATCTCAGTGCCTGTCTCAGTGCCTGTCTCAGTGCCTGTCCTAGTGCCTATCTCAGTGCCTGTCTCAGTGCCTGTCCTACTGCCTATCTCAGTGCCTATCTCAGTGCCTGTCTCAGTGCCTGTCCTACTGCCTATCTCAGTGCCTGTCTCAGTGCCTGTCTCAGTGCCTGTCCTAGTGCCTATCTCAGTGCCTGTCCTACTGCTTGTCTCAGTGCCTGTCTTACTGCCTGTCTCAGTGCCCGTCTCAGTGCCTGTCCTACTGCTTGTCTCAGTGCCTGTCCTACTGCTTGTCTCAGTGCCTGTCTCAGTGCCTGTCTCAGTGCCTGTCTCAGTGCCTGTCTCAGTGCCTGTCCTAGTGCCTATCTCAGTGCCTGTCCTACTGCTTGTCGCAGTGCCTGTCCTACTGCTTGTCTCAGTGCCTGTCTTACTGCTTGTCTCAGTGCCTGTCCTACTGCCTGTCTTACTGCCTGTCTCAGTTCCTGTCTCAGTTCCTGTCTCAGTGCCTGTCCTACTGCTTGTCTCAGTGCCTGTCCTACTGCCTATCTCAGTGCCTGTCTCAGTGCCTGTCTCAGTGCCTGTCCTAGTGCCTATCTCAGTGCCTGTCCTACTGCTTGTCTCAGTGCCTGTCCTACTGCTTGTCTCAGTGCCTGTCTCAGTGCCTGTCTCAGTGCCTGTCTCAGTGCCTATCTCAGTGCCTGTCTCAGTGCCTGTCTTAGTGCCTGTCTCAGTGCCTGTCCTACTGCTTGTCTCAGTGCCTGTCCTACTGCTTGTCTCAGTGCCTGTCCTAGTGCCTGTCTCAGTGCCTGTCTCAGTGCCTGTCTCAGTGCCTGTTTCAGTGCCTGTCCTAGTGCCTGTCCTAGTGCCTATCCTAGTGCCTGTCTCAGTGCCTGTCTCAGTGCCTGTCCTAGTGCCTGTCTCAGTTCCTGTCCTAGTGCCTGTCTCAGTGCCTGTCTTAGTGCCTGTCTCAGTGCCTGTCTCAGTGCCTGTCTCAGTGCCTGTCCTAGTGCCTGTCTCAGTGCCTGTTTCAGTGCCTGTTTCAGTGCCTATCCTAGTGCCTGTCCTAGTGCCTGTCCTAGTGCCTGTCACAGTGCCTGTCACAGTGCCTGTCACAGTGCCTGTCTCAGTGCCGTTCTCAGTGCCTGTTTCAGTGCCTGTCCAAGTGCGTGTAACTCTTATTATCCGCCAGTCTGTCAAACTCGCGCCTCCCTCCGCCCAACCCGCAGTCCGGCCTGATGTTTCTGACCCGACCAGGTCGGAAATTCACCAGCGTCGATGTGCTCGTGCCGCCAGGCCTGAACGCGGCGTTCCTAAACCTGGTCCAGGCCACTAGCGCGATGCGGATGCAACTCATTCACAAGGACTATGGAAGGTTGTCGTATAGTTGGAAAATTGTAGCTTTTGTTTAATTTGAAGCCGTTATTTTATTACATTCTCCGCATCGCCATGCTCCATCAATGCATGCAGGCAGCTGGCCCTGTTCAATCAAGAGAACGCTCGAGCGCATCAACAAAACAGCGAAGCACTGAAGAGGCGCAGGCGTGAGGCTGATGAAGGAAGAGTGACTGGTCGGATGCAGATGAATCACAACTTCTATCGCAGCTATGCTGAGGTGAGTCATTTGTTATAATTTGGTTCAGTGTCTTAGTCTTAGTGTCTGCATCAGTGTCTTAGTGTCTTCCTCGTTATCTTAGTGTCTGCATCAGTGTCTTAGTGTCTTCCTCGTTATCTTAGTGTCTGCATCAGTGTCTTAGTGTCTTCCTCGTTATCTTAGTGTCTGCCGCAGTGTCTTAGTGTCTTCCTCGTTATCTTAGTGTCTGCCGCAGTGTCTTAGTGTCTTCCTCGTTATCTTAGTGTCTGCCGCAGTGTCTTAGTGTCTTCCTCGTTATCTTAGTGTCTGCCGCAGTGTCTTAGTGTCTTCCTCGTTATCTTAGTGTCTGCCGCAGTGTCTTAGTGTCTTCCTCGTTATCTTAGTGTCTGCCGCAGTGTCTTAGTGTCTTCCTTGTTATCTTAGTGTCTGCCGCAGTGTCTTAGTGTCTTCCTCGTTATCTTAGTGTCTGCCGCAGTGTCTTAGTGTCTTCCTCGTTATCTTAGTGTCTGCCGCAGTGTCTTAGTGTCTTCCTCGTTATCTTAGTGTCTGCATCAGTGTCTTAGTGTCTTCCTCGTTATCTTAGTGTCTGCCGCAGTGTCTTAGTGTCTTCCTCGTTATCTTAGTGTCTGCATCAGTGTCTTAGTGTCTTCCTCGTTATCTTAGTGTCTGCCGCAGTGTCTTAGTGTCTTCCTCGTTATCTTAGTGTCTGCCGCAGTGTCTTAGTGTCTTCCTCGTTATCTTAGTGTCTGCATCAGTGTCTTAGTGTCTTCCTCGTTATCTTAGTGTCTGCATCAGTGTCTTAGTGTCTTCCTCGTTATCTTAGTGTCTGCCGCAGTGTCTTAGTGTCTTCCTCGTTATCTTAGTGTCTGCATCAGTGTCTTAGTGTCTTCCTCGTTATCTTAGTGTCTGCATCAGTGTCTTAGTGTCTTCCTTGTTATCTTAGTGTCTGCCTGATTGTCTTTGTGTCCGCATCAGTGTCTATGGTTCCTAAGTCTTTAAACACGCCTGCTAGACAACCCGAAAACCCAACCCGACAACCCAGCAACCCGACAACCCAGCAACCCGACAACCCAGCAACCCGACAACCCAGCAACCCGACAACCCAGCAACCCGACAACCCAGCAACCCGACAACCCAGCAACCCGAAAACCCAGCAACCCGACAACCCAGCAATCCGACAACCCAGCAACCCGACAACCCAGCAACCCGACAACCCAGCAACCCGACAACCCAGCAACCCGACAACCCAGCAACCCGACAACCCAGCAACCCGACAACCCAGCAACCCGACAACCCAGCAACCCGACAACCCAGCAATCCGACAACCCAGCAACCCGACAACCCAGCAACCCGACAACCCAGCAACCCGACAACCCAGCAACCCGACAACCCAGCAACCCGACAACCCAGTAGTAACCCGACAACCCAGCAACTCGACAATCGACCCCACGAAGATTCGCCGCAGTCTGATTGAGCTCAAAGATCGCTGCAACGAACTTCATCCTGGCACCTGCTCGCTGGAAAGAATCGGACGGACATTCGAGGGCAGAAAACTGTTCGTGCTGAAGGTCAGAGGCTTATATTAATTTATCTTTTTAAATCAAGGCTAAACTCTGTTTTGCTGCGACCGAGTCATCAGGAAAATCTTCAGAAGCAGCTAAAGCAGCAATAATGTGGCGATCGGTTAACATATAGTAGTCGTAAATTTGCCATAAATAATAGTGCCATAAATAACAGTGCCATAGATAACAGTGCCATAGATAACAGTGCCATGGATAACAGTGCCATAGATAACAGTGCCATAGATAACAGTGCCATTGATAACAGTGCCATAGATAACAGTGCCATAGATAACAGTGCCATAGATAACAGTGCCATAGATAACAGTGCCATAGATAACAGTGCCATAGATAACAGTGCCATAGATAACAGTGCCATAGATAACAGTGCCATAGATAACAGTGCCATAGATAACAGTGCCATTGATAACAGTGCCATTGATAACAGTGCCATAGATAACAGTGCCATAGATAACAGTGCCATAGATAACAGTGCCATAGATAACAGTGCCATAGATAACAGTGCCATAGATAACAGTGCCATAGATAACAGTGCCATAGATAACAGTGCCATTGATAACAGTGCCATTGATAACAGTGCCATAGATAACAGTGCCATAGATAACAGTGCCATAGATAACAGTGCCATAGATAACAGTGCCATAGATAACAGTGCCATAGATAACAGTGCCATAGATAACAGTGCCATAGATAACAGTGCCATAGATAACAGTGCCATTGATAACAGTGCCATTGATAACAGTGCCATAGATAACAGTGCCATAGATAACAGTGCCATAGATAACAGTGCCATAGATAACAGTGTCAGATACAAATCATACACGATCACGTGTAGTTTGTGTAACTTTAGGCTTGTAAATTTCAGACACAAACAAAAGCCAATTATGAGTGTACTTTTCAGATCGCCAAGAACAAATCCCCGGACTCGTCCAAGAAGACGGCGGTGTGGCTGGATGCCGGGATCCACGCCAGGGAGTGGGTCAGCCCGGCAACTGCGCTGTACATTGCCGACCAGCTCATTAATGTGGGCCTGCCCGCCAGTCTGAGCAATGCGAATCAATCTAGCCTGACAGTCATTGAGGCGGCTGAAATTGTGGAACGACACGAAATTATGATGCTGATTTTGTACAACCCAGATGGGTACGAGTACTCAAGGCTGCGCGTGAGTGCAACGGGTTTTTGGCAAAACTAGGGATCAGGAAAAATAGTGATAGGGATCGGGGAGGCGTAGTGGCCCAGCAACTGAGGATCTGAGAGGCTGGCACAGCAACTGAGGATGTGAGAGGCAGCTGGCCCAGCACCTGAGGATCTGAGAGGCTGGCCCAGCAACTGAGGATGTGAGGTTGGCCCAGCAACTGAGGATCTGAGAGGTTAGCCCAGCAACTGAGGATGTGAGAGGCAGCTGGCCCAGCACCTGAGGATCTGAGAGGCTGGCCCAGCAACTGAGGATGTGAGAGGCAGCTGGCCCAGCACCTGAGGATCTGGGAGGCTGGCCCAGGAACTGACACTCTGGGAGGCCGGCCCAGCAACTAAGGATCTGAGAGGCTGGCCCAGTAGCTGAGGATCTGAAAGGCTGTCGGTGACCCAGCAACTCAGATCTGGCGGAGATCAGTAGACCAGCTGCTCAAGCACTGATACCGTATAAGAGGATATGTAGCACTAATAATCCAATCCCAAGTGGCCGCGATCTCGCCAACATCTTGATGCTGTGCACTTTCCCAAACAGAACCGAATGTGGCGCAAGAATCGAGAAGTGAACGGAATGAGGCGCTACTGCCGAGGCGTGGACCTGAACCGCAACTACGGCTACAGGTGGGGCGGCGGCGCTGGCAGCAGCGGCTTCCCGTGCGCCGACAATTTCCGCGGGCCGACCGCCTTTTCGGCCGCTGAAACGAGCGCCGTACGGCGATACCTGGAGTCCAGAAAGTCGCGACTGCTGATGTTTGTGTCGCTGCACTCGTTCGGCCAGTACCTGCTGATTCCCTACGGCTATCAGAAGAACACCTATTCGAAAACGCATCACGAAAAAATGGTTTGTTCAGCAGAATGTTGAGTTTTTGACGAGTTCAATGGCCACATTGAGGTACGAGGGGCGTCCGGAAAGTAGTGTTACTTTTGCTTGGTGTGGACGTATGGACAGTCACACTTGCATGTGCTTGGTGTCATTTGAAAGCGGCAAGTCTCTTCTTTAAAATGACACCAATTGCAAGAGATTTGAATCTGTGCTTCAAGAGATATGGACGATTAAGTAGAGAAAGGTCAGTCATAGACTTACAGAACCTCAAAAATGTCAACAGAAAACTTTTACGATTTTATCGATTTTTTTCGTAATCATGGGCTGTCTATGGCCAAATGTGATGCAGTGAACGAGAGGGGCTGTCTCATAAAACTACGAGACTTGTAAAACTGCTTCTGCTGCGCCTGCAAAGTTTATTGACATTCAATTTTCAATTTTGAACTGCAACTGGATGTGCATTCAAAGACTGGGCAGCGACATGCCATCTTTACACTTTGGAGCTCCGGAACCAAATCGGCTGACATCCACAGGCAACTTTGCACAGCTCATGGCGACCATGCTGTCAGCAAGATGACAAGTCTGCCAACCGATGAATGATTTTAATGTTGTTCGCTTGTGTGATAATTTGCTTGTTATCTGTTTCACCTGCTTCTGTACTGTACTGTTGTGTTTGTTTTTTCTGGAGTAATTACGCTCGTGATAAAAGTTTTCTGTTGACATTTTTGAGGTTCTGTAAGTCTAAGACTGACCTTTCTCTAATTAATCGTCCATATCTCTTGAAGCACAGATTCAAATCTCTTGCAATTGGTGTCATTTTAAAGAAGAGACTTGCCGCTTTCAAATGACACCAAGCACATGCAAGTGTGACTGTCCATACGTCCACACCAAGCAAAAGTAACACTACTTTCCGGACGCCTCTCGTATTTTTACTCGTAGAAGGGGGTTGCAGCCTAGTGGCTAGAGCATCGGACACTCGACTGACCCACTGGGAACAATTTGTGTCCTTGAGCAAGACATTCAACTCTGCGTGCTTCAGTTCACCCAGCTGTAAAATGGGTGCCAGCGGGGGTAATTGAGGCTGTGTGGCGACCCCCCAAAAATCTTTAAATTTACCTCGCTTCATCCTGTGTACTATCAGTAGTGCTTTTGAAGTGCACCGTGCACTGATGTCTTTTAAATTCCATCTATTTGTTTGCGTCTGTCTTACTAATTAAGATGTAAACCTTCACGTTAACTAAGAATAAGATAAGTAGATAAAATTTATATTCCAGATGTGCGCTGCGACCCTGGCTGTTCACAAAATGTTTGCCATTAACGATCGGTTCTATGCGCTGGGGACCGGATCCGATATGCTGTGTGAGTGCTGCTGAGCCTTTGTAACCGGAAACTAGCTGTCTGTCTGTCTGTCTGTCTGTCTGTCTGTCTGTCTGTCTGTCTGTCTGTCTGTCTGTCTGTCTGTCTGTCTTAGTGTCTGTCTGTCTGTCTGTCTGTCTGTCTGTCTGTCTGTCTGTCTTAGTGTCTGTCTGTCTGTCTGTCTGTCTGTCTGTCTGTCTGTCTGTCTTAGTGTCTGTCTGTCTGTCTGTCTGTCTGTCTGTGTGTAATTTAAACATTTAGCTAATAACAAAATCAGACGAAGCCAACGGCGGCTCTGACGATTGGGCGCACGGCTCCCTGGGAGTTCCGTACTCATTCACTGTCGAACTGCCGGACGAGGGTGACTACGGATTTCTGCTGCCCGGCTACCTGGTGCCCAGCGTTGGCCGAGAGGCGATGCGCGGCCTCGGGTCTCTGCTGAGCTCGGCAAGACGCCTTGAAGGTCAACAGGAGGACGCGGCCGATTCCGCCAACGCCCAACCGTGCAACCGTCTGATGCAAAATGCAGCCTCAGGAAATTGACGCTGACATTGAGGCATTGGGGCTCTGACTATTGAGAATAACTCCAGTACAGATTGATTCACTGCATGCAACCTACCACTGCAAGGTGTTCCAGATTTCAATAACTTGATATCCAAGAATTCATTATGGCATTCTGAGTTCTTTTAAATACACCCCGGATAATCGATATTGACTGACTGACTGACTGACTGACTGACTGACTGACTGACTGACTGACTGACTGACTGACTGACTGACTGACTGACTGACTGACTGACTGACTGACTGACTGACTGACTGACTGACTGACTGACTGACTGACTGACTGACTGACTGACTAACTGACTGACTGACTGACTGACTGACTGACTGACTGACTGACTGACTGACTGACTGACTGGAGTGACTGACTGACTGACTGACTGACTGACTGACTGACTGACTGACTAACTGACTATAAATAAAGCCAAGCAGCAAACTGAGATCAGCACTAAAACGCAATCTCTTGATTGCTCAGCGGTTTTCTAAAGTATAAATGTTTGCCCAGTGAGGACATCTGCCTCTGTGTGACTGGGGGAATGAGTGGGAGATGGGGGGAGGTGCTAAGTCGCTCTAATGGCCAGATGGCTCTAATTCGGCAGGCTGGCCTTAATTTCTGTCGCCTGAACGTGTTTCAACCGGATCGGCCGTAGCCCCAGCTGGAGATCGCATCTCGGTGATTGCAGGACGTCGCCTCGTTCAAAATGATGATTCTCGCCGAAACAGATGGATTGCAAGCGTGGAATCATCTGCTCCTTTCGTGCAGTAAAATCCAGGCAATGAGTAAATGTACTTTTCGCTCTATTCATGTAGATAGAGAGGAGAAGCTAGATAGTTTATTTATTGCAATTGCACTACGAAACTGAAAGTACTGCGTGAAATCTCAGGATTGGCCGATATCTGGAAAATCGAATGGCAAATTCCTGATCAAATCAGCTGAATCACTAATACGCTTATCTGCTTTCCATTTGCCTATGCAAATAGTAGTTTGCCTGTGCTTGCTTTGCTAACTATTAAGATTTTTGCCGGAACCTCAGATCAAATCATTCTTCAGGTACACCCAAGATCTATCATACTCGTACTGCCGGTAAATCCGGGATCTATCATACTGTCTGTATATCCCGGATCTATCAGACTGTCTGTACATCCAGGATCTATCATACTGTCTGTACATCCGGGATCTATCATACTGTCTGTACATGCGGGATCTATCATACTCGTACTGCCGGTAAATCCGGGATCTATCATACTGGCGGCACATCCGGGATCTATCATACTGTCTGTATATCCTGGATCTATCAGACTGTCTGTACATCCGGGATCTATCATACTGTATGTACATCCGAGATCTATCATACTGTCTGTAAATCCGGGATCTATCATACTGTCTGTACATCCGGGATCTATCATACTGTCTGTACATCCGGGATCTATCATACTGTCTGTACATGCGGGATCTGTCATACTGTCTGTACATGCGGGATCTATCATATTGCTGGTACATTTGGGATCTATCATACTGTCTGTACATCCGGGATCTATCATACTGTCTGTACATGCGGGATCTATCATACTGCTGGTACATTTGGGATCTATCATACTGTCTGTACATCCGGGATCTATTATTCTGCTGGTACATCCGGGATCTACAATATCATACTGTCTGTACATGTACATCCGGGATCTATCCTACGGTCTGTACATCCGGGATCTATCATACTGCTGGTACATTTTGGATCTATCATACTGTCTGTACATTTTGGATCTATCATACTGTCTGTACATCCGGGATCTATCATACTGTCTGTACATCCGGGATCTATTATTCTGCTGGTACATCCGGGATCTATCATCCTGTCTGTACATCCGGGATCTATTATTCTGCTGGTACATCCGGGATCTATCAACCTGTCTGTACATCCGGGATCTATTATTCTGCTGGTACATCCGGGATCTATCATACTGCTGGTACATTTTGGATCTATCATACTGTCTGTACATTTTGGATCTATCATACTGTCTGTACATCCGGGATCTATCCTACTGTCTGTACATCCGGGATCTATTATTCTGCTGGTACATCCGGGATCTATCATCCTGTCTGTATCCGGGATCTATTATTCTGCTGGTACATCCGGGATCTATCATCCGATGATATAGTTAGCTTCAAAACATTAGTAGCTAAATAGTGAAAAGTACTGTAGCGAATAAATTCAGTAGAGTACTTGTAAAGTGGTCAAGCCGAAAGATGTAACTGTTCGAATACCAACCGTTACTATAGGTCGCATATTTATCTGATGAAAATTGAACCCACGGTGACAAGCCGTGGAGCCCCTAGATGTCAAGCACACCCGACCCGAGCCTTATATTCGAACCTCACTTATAAAATATGCGCGTGTAGCAGCAGTTTGCAACAGAAACTCGCAACTTTTTTCTGACCAACTTTCTAACGTCACGGTGAACTCGAAACCATGGGGGATACGCGGCCCCCTTGAAGCTATAGCTGTCTATCTGCCGCTCGTGCTCTCTCCACACCCACCGTAGGACCCAGGGGAACGCTCAATAGGTTCGTAGACTCGTACTCAGCAACCCTTAACCCCTACCCCATCAGATGAACTTTTCTTTTCCTAGCTAAATTTTATCTAGGAGAGTTGCATGGATAAGTCAGTCGCACAGATGCTGAGGCCGATGAAAGTTTTCTTTTAAAGACTAACTGTCCGACTTCATTAGCGTACGGTGGCAGGCCAGGGAGGGGCGATGAAATTTGTCGAGCATCCCCTCTGAATTGGGTAATAGGGTATTAAAGAACGTGACTTTAAGCAATCAAAATCGTCTTGAAATGATAGTGGATAGTGATACATGCTTGATGCAGCTTTATTGCTTGTGTAATTACATTTTTTGGTATCGCAATAATACACTAGCTAGGAATAAATAATCAAGATAGCGTATTTTTTATTTCTATTAATTAATGTTGATGACAGTCGCAACTAATTAGGCAGTAATACGGAAGCGAACTGTAGCTGTTGCAGTGAACAGTGTGGGAGCACAGCAGTATGCCCCTATAGGCAAGAGAAACAAGAAAGCTGAGTAATGCGCTGAGGAAATTAAAATGAAAACTTACTTACATGTAGGTAATTATTTAACTATAGCTACTGTATAAGAGCCTATTGAAGCGGCATGAACGCAGCGAAAAAGTTACTTCTTCAATTGAAGTAGCTCTAGTTTCGAATGCATTCATGTAGTTCTCATGTAGTTCTTACAGAAGAATATAGAAGCTGCATTACAAAGTTATCTTGAACATCATGAGCGTACAGCCTACTTATGTCTGTACAGAAGTTTAAAATTCTTCTACTACGTCAGTTGTCCATGGGTGCGCAATGGATAGAGACTTGTTTTAATTGTTTAGTGGAAGACCACTGCAGCGCAGGAAGGGCAAGATAGAAACCAAGGTGGAATGGTCTAAGGATCGGAGGCGATGGTGTTCGCAGCCACTACATCATCACTACATTCGCAACACCCGCCCTCCCCGTACGCAGGCAAAGTGACAGAGCGATTTATCTATACTCGAAGAACAGGCTCAGGTATCAATATTCGATTGGAGCTCGCATGTACAAAGTTATCCTTTAATTTCTATTACACCTAATCAGCGAGAAGCGACATGAGTCGATTCTTTCTGCTGGGATAATATCCATGCTCGAGCTCGTATTGGTTCATCGGCAGGTCTAGCTTAGCAGCAGCAGCAGCAGCAGAAGAAGAAGAAGTAGCGCCTTGCTGCTGATATTGCAGCCGGTGCGGTTGCTGTTTCTGCCGACGAGAGCTCGGCCGCTGCGAAGACTGCGGCTGACTATTGTTGTCGCAGGGGCTCAGTGCCGACTGGATGCTCATTGGGGCCGACGAGGACAGGACGATAGGCGAAGCGCTGACTAGCAGCTCCGTCTCTCTGCCGTAGTTCCGAGTCTGTTGCTGTTGTTCGTTTTGCTGCTGCTGCTGCTGCTGCTGACGTTGCCGCGGGAACCCTGGCTTCTTTGGCACGAGCATCGGGTTGCGCTTGGCTCTGGGTATCTGGCCAATCAGTCTGTACCAGTAGTACGAGGCGCAGATTATGAATATCTCGATAAACTCAAAGATAGTCACTATGCTGAATCCGATCCAGAGGCCCAGTACACCTGAAAAAATTTGGTGAATGAAAATTGAAGATTGTATTTTAATTGTGCTTTGAATGCAAGAAGTACCGTTAAGAACTAGACTTATACGAGCTAATCTAGTGGATGGACGTTAGTGGCGAATTGGGTCTTTTTACATGACGGATTACGCCGAGGGATGTCGGCGTCACTTGTATGATGGACAAATACGAGCTGCTTCAAATCAATTCGGCAGCGTTCATTATACATATCCAGCCTATGTCACAATTTCACTGGATGTCTCTGCCCTCCAACTGAAGGGAAATACTTGTTTTATTGTCTTGGGGCAAATAAATGAAAGCACGGCTTACTCCCAGGGGCAAGCGGTTTCTCACCACACTGCTTTTTGACAAGTGATTGATAAAAATTTGAGCTTGGAGTCTTGGCATACATGAGACGCGCCCGGGAATACCACTTGGTCACTGTCTTTTTCATCTAGATTGTCTTGTAATTTTCTATGAAACCAATAGGACGGTAAAACTTCACAGTTGTTATTAAAATTCTATATATTTACCTTACAGTTTTAAATGCTTACAACATAAAAATCAAGGGTTTAGAGCATTTTGGATAATGTCATTAATATAAAATCGCTTCTTCTCCGCATGACAGCTATTTCTCGGCATTCGAAGCGATCTAAATATACAGTGCCGTGTAATCGACATTTTTTTTTATTTCAACACCCTTGACCTACACTTATTGCATCTCCATATATCGAATGTGATATGGTTAAGCATCATCGAGTCATCCATTCAGATAGTACAGGTGCCGTTACCTGCTAGTGAGCAGGATTGAGTTCAATACTCGTAGCAAAATTCAGTTTAGCACTTCTGTAACTAGAAGCCGATCTCCTCTCTTCGTAGCAGAATATGAGCTGGGAAAAGTTAACAATTCAGTGAGTCCCTATCCACAAAATCCCAGCTTTGCTAGCGACTGCATGGCGAAAAGTCAAATAAAATATTTGGATCTGGTAGGCGGACACAAAGGCAGATTAGTCATCCGCGCCCCCGCATTCGGTATGGCGCTGAGGCAAATTAGATTAGGGACGCCCGGCCAGACCGGGATAGGCCCCATACAAGGCCAGGTAATGGACACCCACTCCACTGGGCCTTGCTATCCAGGACAAATAGCCGGCATTAAAAATTGAACAAGAGTCTGCTTAAGTCGCACACTGTTGCCAGCGAAGCACAAAAGTCATAATGATAATAATAATAATTATTATTATTTACATTTGGCCTTCGAAAGAAAACTAATGGAATTTTTCGCCCATGGATACCGGGTGCAGAAATCATTTGGATAAATGAGCGGGGCTTGGATTAGAGCGGGGCATGACATAATTGATCATGGATGGCTATAGACAGCGATAATATTCTCTGGCCAGATGTAATCATTAACAAGGATCTAATTAATGTGCACGAAACAGCAGTTTAATGTAATTAGGACTGCAATGCTAAAACGTGAAAATATGAGCTAGCTAACTTATCCGACTCAAATCGAGCGAGTACTGTACAAATACGTATATACGCCTTGTAGAGAGAGCCTTGCCATAAATACGAGCGTAATTAACACATCTGCATTCGCGCAATGCACGCAGCGGGAGAGGACTCTATTGATTACTATTCCCTAGTACCGGTACTGTCAAAGAGCTTCTCAATGGGCTGAAACACACTAGTCACTACTTTGCAGGCACCTGCTGTTTTACAGAGAATCCTCTTGTGCTGGAGTGGTTCGCTAGTGCTGTACAAATAGTTATTGACGACACTACAACAGCCCCGTGAAAGTATTGTGTGCAGGGTGGGCGACTTTGACTCTACAGCTAGTGAGCCTAGCTAAACCATAGCAGCTCGGATATTCAGTTAGAGTATATCGAAGAACTCTCAGAACTTGCCGGAATGAACTGAAACAAATAGCGATTGATCCAGGAAGATCCGCTACTGACTTGATGCTGACTAGGGTTTCAAGGTTTTGGTTGATTACTTGTTCGTATAGTAACTGAAGTCATAACTGAATGCGTGACATGCTATTTGTGACAGTTGTGAAGCACTTAATGTTTATAGCATCGTTTTTTATACAAATTTACAGACATTCCACATCTGCTTACCGCCAAAATCTGAGCAGAGGTTCACCAGCTCGTAACTCCGCTCCTCTATCGTGTGCCGGACAGTCAGAGTTTCCGGGTAGACCCTCAGTTGCACGATGGATCGTCGAACAAAGCCCTGAACGCGTTTGCATTCTTCCTGATCCGGCACCGTCATATTCTGCGTGTCAAACGTTTGACAACTGGCCGTGCTCAGGTTGTGTTCCTGCATCGACTTAGTCAAAGCGGGTCGCGGAAAAATATGCTTGTGTCGATCTCGATAGGCGTCCAGCATTTCAGAGATTTTGATCATTTGAATTTGTGCATTGCGCACTTTAAATGAGTCCTCTGGCCAGGGGCACTGTGATAGGCTGTAGGAGTACGTATTATAGTTGCACGAATCGTAGCACAGTTCCGGCTTGACGACATTCTCCGAGACGTTGTCCGAACACAACATGCGATTTAGCGCCTCATCTAGGCTTGGGTCGGCGCGTCGCATCTCCTGGCCAAAGCGGATGTAGCCAGATAAATCTTCCCGCTTCCCTACTTTTTCTGAGATTTGCTTGTACAGCTGCTTTATCTTCTTTACCCTGTTAGGATCGCGCATTCCAATCAGATCGTGACAGAAGGTCACAGATGAACAGTTGAAGCTGTGATCTACTATCACATGACTCTCCAAAACGCAGTGGCAGAGTTTGCGCACCTCCTGGTGGTACTCGGCCTTGATGCAATCGAATAGCTGCCTCTCGTAAGTGCGCGTAAAATCGAACTGGTTGTCGTACAGCTCCAGCTGCTCCCGCGGTATGCACGGGTGTGTGGGTGTGTTAGCCAGCGACGTTGTCACCTGTTCAAGACCAACAGCCGTGAGTGTACCCGTGGGCGCCATGATGCCGTACTCCAGCGGATGCGGGATTGTGTCTCGCTGATGAATCTGAAATCGGATGCCATTGTTTTCTAAGCCGGAGGCCAATCTGGCGAGACTATCGATCTTGAGGCTGACGTCGGCAGATGGCACGTAGAGCAGGAGAAAGAGGCCCCGGTCCATGCCGCTGCTGCGTAATCGGCGTACAGGTGAGCGAAACGTGAAGCAGTTGGTGTACATTCGGTGGTAGAACACCTGAAAGTCCTCGTGACCACAAGGTACACCGTCGAACGTGCAGTAAAGCACCATGTCCATTGGCCGAATGTTAACATCCGTGATATTCAGCAAGTGCTCCCAGGTTGTGTAAATCATCTCGATAGCTTTGCGCTCCTTGCGCCAATCGGTCTCAGTGTTGAAGTAGCTGTACACCAGACTGTAGGTTGTTTCTAGCTCTTCTGAGCGATTTCTTTTCGCAGCCAGTTCAGCGCTGGTCAAGTGAAAGAAGCGTTTATTAAGAGGATCGCACATCGTCAAGTCTGGGAACTCAAACGAATTCGGCTCCATACGATTCGTACTGCTCACAGGATACTGCAGGTAGGTTGTCACCTGTTGAGTAGCGTGAAAAATTGCACCTAACAAGGCCGACATGACAATGCCAACCCAGACAAGGCGCACCCAGTTCTGCTGGGCATTGGCTCGGCTGAACCCGTGCGCTGTGGTATTGCTGGTGAAGTTGTCCACGTAGTTGCGCAGAATTTGACGGCGTTTGCCGAAATCCGACTGCATTTGCCTGCTTGTTCCTATGAAATTGTCTCGGTTTTTTACTCGTCCTACTCGTTCTTGAATGCTGGGCTCAAGATCGGAGAGCCAAATAAGCCCAGTTTGGTAAGCTGCACTCCAGAATTCACGCAAATTTTTCTACCAAGCTCAGGTCCGAATCCTCTCTACTTGATTGGTCCATAGCCCGCTTAGCCAATAGCAAACTACATTATGCATGTATGAGCATTTTTATTGTACTATGCGATTACCGGCTATTAAAATTTATTCGATTAATGCATATTGGACACGTGGCATAGTGGCTGAGTTTGCCTATTCGTTATGCCAGCCGTCTCAGATTTCTAATGCAATTCAGAAATAGGAGCACGAACGCCATAACGCATTTTCGTCCTAGTCCTACTCCTCTTTTCGCTTTACGACACTAAAACCGACCGACCCAGTCTCCAGAGACACCCTGTAGTATTTTTCAAGCACCCTCGAATGCTCGCCGCGACTTTACTGATCCGTCATCGAAATCGACAGACAGAAACTGGTAGCAAAATTCTAATATGCCAAAGCTGCTCCCACCATCAAGCTGGATGCAAAATTCGTCTGGAGGGAGCCAAGCCGTTCGTTTAGTGCTTATACTTGACAAGCAAATTCTCTCCTCTGGGAGCGGCCACTGTTAGTCGCGTAGTCTGCTAGGCTCAATTTAAAATTTTGTAACTTTCCGAATAAACTGAACTCTATTCGATGCAACGGAGCGAGCAACAGATAGATTGGCGAACTGGCGCTGGACCAAATTGCTGGGCAGCGTTTCAGCGGCTTGAAATAATTGATATCGTTCTATTCAAACGCTTGGGCGCAACGTGCTGAGCCTTACGCAGTCAGCCATTACATTGGCATTTGATTTTGTGGTGTCCCTAGGAAGCGATAGGCAATTTTATCTGAGAATGGTATTAGAGTCCAACTCGAAAATCGGTCCCACGTCGGAGCTCTAGCTAAGCTTCCGAGCGACTGTAATATAATTGGTCTATGCTCGGGGTTAATCATTTTTTATCGACATTCCAATTCACACTAAACGCCCTCTCCTCTTTTCTTTCACGATATGAGGCAGACAATTCTAGCAAAGAATATCTGTGGCTTGATAGTCTGGGAAACATTTAGCCTGCATTTGTCAGAGCACGAAGATCAAATACTTAAACAGCGGCAGTAGCAGCATATCCATTAGTTGACACTTTCAGCTCCCAATTTAGAATAACTAAGTCTAGACTTAGCTACACGATCCAACAGTTTCCCTAGCTTGGCAATGCTGGGTCTGCAGCAATTACTAATGTCCCAAATTTCTAAACTCCTAGACTAACTTTTGATTAAATCAATGACCACTGATTCCGCGGCTATAGCTTGCTGAATATTCAGCTAGTTGGCGCCTCCGCATCTCCAACCTGCACTGTCAAACCGAAAAGTCTGTTCACCAATTGTTGGGAAACTAGCTGTCGTGTCGTGTGCTGAGACGCGGTTAGGCACATATTTTCTTAAGCTTCTCCGTAATCACATCCTAATTGCGTAGCATGTTACGTCAAGAAGCGCAACAGGGACCAGTCGAACCGAGTTTTTGTCGTCAAGGAAATTAATCTTGCAAGACTCGCGCAGACTACTAGATAGACTACAGTAGGGCCTTATGGACTTCTGTCTGTTTTTTTAATTCAACGTTGCGTGGCTCATTGAGCGGATGAAATCAACTAAAAATAGCAGAACTATAAGGGAACCCGGATTCGCTCCAAACATAGACTAAATATTTAGTCTACACATGCAGCTATCCAAGCTTGATTTAAAAATACCGATTCCAGTACTAATTCCAGAAATGAAGGTGCATCATCAATTCGGGTCGAGACACTGAAAAACCCAACTCGACTGCGCGAAATCAAACATGAAAAAGAATGTCACGAAAAATCAATCCAAGAAGGTTGCCGTCAAGAATGTCAACGTCAGCAAAGACAAACCTTCGCAGGACAAGGACGAAGATACCATTAGCATCAGCAGCGTGTCCAGCATCAAAAGTACAAGTAGCGTCACTGTTCACAAGAGAACGAGTTACGTCGAAACTACGTCCGTTGTAGCACTCAAAGCTGGCAAAAATGATACCGCAAGTCGTAACCAACCGGATGGCAACATCGCCAGTGTAAGCGAGATCAGATCCGTGGTAGTTGAAGACGTTGAAACCACTACGACTACAAGTGTAGAGGATATAATTGTTTTTCAGACCGCTCAGACTGAGAAGGTACCTATTGCTGGGAAGACAGGTAATACAATAAAATCTGAGCGGGACATGGAAATGACGTCAGTAAAAATTGAATCAGGACAGGGCGGCAAAGCGTCGAGTAAAATTGATGCGAAACAACTTCAGCAGCAAAAAGAGTTGCAGTACAAACAGAATTCCACCAAAGCAAACGAAAAGACTCCGCTTGCGAGTGATATTAAAACTAACAGGTTGATTAAAAATCAAGCAAAACTGTCCCTAGGCAAAGTTTATAAAGATTTTGAAGCTAAACAAAAGTATGCGAAAAATAACTACAAGGAAAGCGAGTCGCAGAAAGTAGCTAGAGTCATAAATTCGCTCAAAACTGACGAATGCCTACACTATGTCCATCACTGGGACGAGGACAATTCAGTGAGCAATGAGATGGTTGCGTCTGTGGGAGAAATGGAACTCATACTTGCCAAGGAGCTTGTCCGCCGGTTCAGAAACTACAGCAGTGACAAATATTCGGACAGTCCTATGTTTTATCACGACCATGCAAAACGCCAAACTTTGGTGCTCATTGACAAAGACTTCCACATTGAGCCCAATAGACAAGATCTGCTTCGAGTGATTGGCTGCGGTCACTTCTTGCTGAGCTACTTCTGTGACGCAATCAGCTACGCCATTGAGGAGTGCCGCAGGGTGGAAAGTCTGGACTGGGCAGTCTCCTTTCTTACATCCGTGAGATCTCAGTGGAAGGAGTCCGTGCTGAACAAGCTGACCCGGTGCGACGAAACTGTTGGCATTGGAAACCACTTTAACGATCTTGCGACAAAGTGGCTCGCAATGAACGTTGAGCACCATTCCGGAGACGAGCTAAAGCAATGGCTAGACTTAAACGCCGTGAAGTTCACGTGCAAGACAATGTGCTTCAGTGACCGCAACAAGGATTTGGCATCAATGGATCGCAGAGCGTACAAGGAGTTCCTGTTCCTGCACATGGCCTGCATCGTTGACCACGACGATCCGCAGAACATCGATCCGAAGTTGCTCAAGCAGTACAGGCTATTAAACCGAAGCCGCTTGGCTGAAACTGCAGCAAATATGAATACATCTTTACCTGAGAAGCAAACCAATCAAGATGAAAAAAACTCCAAGAGTGACTCAAGAAAAGTCACTGATGGCGCTGGAATGACAAGTCTGATAGAAAAGAAAGGCCTGAGTTCATTGAGCACTGCTGCAGCATTGAGTCTTGAAGACAGAATGAACACGCCGCGCAGTCTTCAGAAGCTGCCGATTCAGCAGCCACCCGGCTCGGAAAGTGCGTCCTTTTGGCAGTCGTGCGATTCGTTTCAGCCCACCGATTGGTTCAAGTCAGAGGACGGCAAAACAATCAAGGTAACCAACAAAGTGTGGAAGCTGGGCTGCAAGGGCTGTCCAGAAGGAATGCAAGAAATGCCTAGTAAAAACGAAAAGTCAGCAAGAAAATGCAAATGGATCACAGTTAAGCGAACGATATTAGTAAAACGACCGGGGAGCAAGGACTCGGTTGAGTTAAGAACCGACTCCAAATGATCAACTTCTGTCTGTTTAGTTTGTCTTACGCAATGTCCACTTATTGGCAAAATTAATTTCATGATCGTGGAGAAAAATCTAGAGAGTTTAGTAAAGGCTTGAAAGAATATACGCAAGAAATGTCACGTTACGTTTTCAAATGAACTTCTGTGTTTTTCATTTTTTTCGCAGCAAGACTATCGGAAATATTTACCCTTTTAAATTCAAAATTGGACGGTCAGTGGCGTACGAAAGATTTTTAATTGGAGGAGACCGCAACCCTTTTGTGGAGGCAATATTTGGTGTCTTGGTGGGCGCCCCTGTCTCATGGTGGGCGCTCCTGTTTATGGAGGGTGCCCCTGTCTCATGGTGGGCGCTCCTATTTATGGAGGGTGCCCCTGTCTCATGGTGGGGGCTCCTATTTATGGAGGGTGCCCGTCTCATGGTGGGCGCTCCTATTTATGGAGGGTGCCCTTGTCTCATGGTGGGGGCTCCTGTTTATGGAGGGTGCCCCTGTCTCATGGTGGGCGCTCCTATTTATGGAGGGTGCCCCTGTCTCATGGTGGGCGCTCCTATTTATGGAGGGTGCCCCTGTCTCATGGTGGGCGCTCCTATTTATGGAGGGTGCCCCTGTCTCATGGTGGGCGCTCCTATTTATGGAGGGTGCCCTTGTCTCATGGTGGGGGCTCCTGTTTATGGAGGGTGCCCCTGTCTCATGGTGGGCGCTCCTATTTATGGAGGGCGCCCCTGTCTCATGCTGAGCGCTCCTGTATAATGGAGGGCGCCCCTGTCTCATGCTGAGCGCCCCTGTCTCATGCTGAGCGCCCCTTACCACTGTCTCGCGCTATTTTTGTGGGAGCGATTGGCCCCACTAGCTGTATACGCCACTGCGGAATGTGTTGAATGCAATTACCATCTACAAAAGAACGCTGGCTGGATCCCTTATCTGCAGCTCATTTCTAATGTTGGAATTAATTGAATATCAGTATGATAAAAGACTCTGCGAGAGACTACAATGTCCACTACCGCATTAGAATGTACACTGAATGATCAGGAACCAAAATGCATTGAAAGATCAGGATGTCCACTGAAGGATAATAATATCGAAGGAGCAGAACGTTCACTAAATGATCAGAATGTCCACTAAAGGATCAGGATGTCCACTTAAGGATCAGGATGTCCACTTAAGGATCAGAATGTCCACTTAAGGATCAGAATGTCCACCAAAGGATCAGAATGTCCACTTAAGGATCAGAATGTCCACCAAAGGATTAGGATGTCCACTAAGAGATCAGAATGTCCACTAAAGGATCAGGATGTCCACTCAAGGATCAGAATGTCCACTTAAGGATCAGGATGTCCACAAAAGGATCAGAATGTCCACTTCAGGATCAGAATGTCCACTTCAGGATCAGAGAACGATAGCACAAAAAAGAATCAACTCAGCAGAACAAACTGTAGTCAATTAACCAGTTATTTTTTCAATCCAGGGCAGCTCAATTGCCAAAACACAGCTAAGATTTGAATTGGTGAAACGAAACAGCTAAAAGCTGATCTAGCTGTTGTATTTCAACATTCAGTCAATACGAATTCTTCAAAATTCGAAGTTTTGCCAACTATTTTTGAACCGCTTCCATCGATTTTGCAACACTTAGCGCAGCCTTCTCGCCTCGCGCTCAGACTCCAGCAGGGTGAGGATGTCACCCTCACGAACCGGGCCTTTCACGTTGCGAATGATCGACCGGCTGCTTTCGTCCAGGAATTCGACGCGCACCTGGGTGCACTGACCCTGGGAGCCGGTGCGACCGATCACCTTTGTGACGCGAGCTAGCCGAGGCTGACCAGACTTTGAGTCCATGGCTTCTTTTTAGCACAGCTGGAAAGTTCGCCATTGTTTTTTATGCATCAAAATCAGTCCCATTGAGCATTCCGGGGCCTATTTTAGGGTGCCAAATCGAAAACTAGGATGCCATCTGCTGACATTAGTCATAAAGTTTAAAATCAAATAAAATACCAAAACAGAGATTTCTAATGCCATAGGCACAATGGTTAGTGAGGGATAAAGTAAGGGGGCTAAGAAAGCTCTTAATCAGGGACTTAATCAGGGTCAGGGACTCAAGCAATAAAGATTTCTGACACCATATTTACACATTTAATAGCTAGGGTAGTGTCCAATTGCAGTGCATTGAGGCGGAAGGCCTTTTTATTTCAATAGATGGAATGGCAGCGAAGAGTTTTGTGCTGCTTTGCACATATATTTATATTTACAAAAACTGCGCGAGATTTATGAGAGGCCTAGGGAGGTGCGAACAGGTGGCGTTGGATGATAGGCTATGCCAACCCCCCTGGCTTAGCATTAGCAAGCTGGTTAGCGCAGTGTGCAACCAACCCCACCTCAGCTAGACAGAGGTTAGGGGGGTTTCTAGTGCGGCCGCACTGGTGCTGCCAGTCGCGTATAGTCTGGCCACCACAGTATAGACATTTTGGCAGATGGCATCTAGCATAGATCAGTCTGGTGACAGCATGGTGTGGTATGGCATGGTGAGGCAGGGAAAGACAACCAAATATAATAGTGTGGCAGATTATGGCAAGGGCAAGGTAGGGAAAAGTATGGTCTAGCATGGTATATCATAGTAAAATAAAAAAGGTACAATGAGAAGGTATGGCATAGCATAATAAAACATGACAAGATAAAAGAGATATAGCAAAGTAGATAAGATGAGGACAGTTATATCTAGGCCCAATAGGGCTTGCTTGTTCTAAAAAGTCAGGAATCCTGACTAAAATCATGGCCTAAGCTTAGACATACATGCGCAACCTCCAAAATTCGGTCGGCCGTGCGACTTAGTTTTAACAAAAAATGCGACGTAGTTTTTGGCTAAAAATGCGACTTACATGTAAAAAAACCCTAAAGCAAAATTACCGCAACTTTGGGTAAACGGCAGGAGTAACTATGACTGTCTTATTAAGCTAAAATGCCTCGTCAGCTACTTAGTACTACTGCTTGGGTGTTTTTTCGGGTGGGCATTTTTGCGACTTCTTTGGTTGGCCGCCAAATCGGTTGGCCGGATCGGCCGACTCGGCCGACTGTTGCGCATGTATGAGCTTAGACCTGCTGCTATGTCCACTGTCCACAAAAACTTCTCTGCTTTTAAATTATCTAACTGTCCAATTGTACACTGTCCAATTAAATAATGAATTGGTATATATTTTAGATAAAAAAGCTATAGCATTAAACAAATGCTTTTTTAATTATACAAAATGGATTCTAAAAATGTATACATTCTAATTTACTTTTTTAAGGAAAAACTTATTGTAAATATTGAAAGCTTAAAAGCTTTAAGAATAAGAAGAACCTCATGTGGCATTTAGCAACCATTTTATGCACCAATTTATTGGGATTTCAATGCAAGGAATTATCTATTTTATTAAACAGTTTTCAAGTTATAGTCATCTCCCTGAACATATGGCTATTTTAAGATCTTGGTCAACAATGGATTTCTATTTGTACATTGCACTTGGAGGCATTTATTGGCATAAAATTACTTTTAAAAAAGCTAGAAAACTTTTATAAAGCAGTAAGTAGTCATGAGACTATCTTTAATAAAATGTATACATTTGTATTGCCAATATATAACTAGGCCATATATGTCTATATATATCTTTACTGCCAAGTGCCAATATTAGTCTATATAGTTGGGAAATTTAAATCAAGTAATTATCTTGGCAATGGGACACAATAAGTTATTTTATTAGTTGGCTCTAATACAACCATTAAAATTGACTTTGAAGTTTTTTGCCGCCATTCCTGCCAGCAATTAAATTAAACTTAGATGCAAATTGCAAATATACTAAAAAAGCCTACTTAAAATAGTTTTTTTTTCTAATCCCTTTAGGAGGCCTATTAGAATAAGTGGACAAAAGGCATTTGACTATCTATTGCAATTTTAAATTTTCCAATGTTGCATCGCAAATTGCAGCTGAAGTCAAGGCAGGTGGTATGAGATGGTGTAGTTTTGGATAAATTACATGAGTAACTATGACTATTTAATATTAAGGCTAAATGCCCATTATCTAGGGGCCTAATTAGTTAGTACTATGCTTGTATTTGATGTAAAAGTTATTGTTCTATGTTTTATGTTGCATAGCATTTTTGAGCTACAATTTTAGACCCAATGACAAATGTTACATGTCCTGTATCCATAGGTTTTCTAGACCTACTTTTAAACTCATAAATTCCAATAGGGTTTAGGAGTTTAGCAATGAGCAAGAGCTTAATAAAAATACATACTATAATATATATATATTATTTGATATCTTTTGGTAACAAAAATGTGAATTTGGTTGAGTCTTTCAGAAGATAATTGATTGTGCAATATGCATATATATATACAACTACAAGCAAGATTCTCATTCCTAATTTTAGTATATTAGATAGACTAAGGGCCTAGACCCTCCTAGGTTAAAGGCTTTGGTTTGCTATTATCATAGTCAAGATGAAAGATTTTTATAGATGGTGTAGGACCAAGACCGCCACACACCAAGACTGCCACACTTGAGGAGCTGGGGAGGAATTCGGCTCAATGTGTTATTGGATGGTGCTAAAGAAGAGATGAGTGGGTAGGAGAGCCAGTAGAACAAGGCTCCGAGAGAGGAACCTATAAGAGGAATAGCAATGCTAGAAGATTGGTAGCTCCGCCTCAATATCAGTAGCCAGTAATAGCTGTGGCGGTCTTAGTCATACACCTTATTGATGACTTGCCGCTTAGGTAAACGTTTTAAACTTCAAATTTACAATTTAAAAACTTACACATTAGAGCACTTAAACGAAATTTTGATGACGTACTAAAGCTTTTGCTCATAAAATTGTTTATATATTATGTACAACTCAATTTTTTTATTTTAGCTTTTTTATGGTTTAGACATATTATTTAATAAATATTTATTGTTTGAGCTCAGGTTCAAGTTCAACAATTTTATTCTTATTTTACATAGCACAGTGAACTTGCCTGAGTTTCCTCCGTAAATGGAATAAAGTAATAAATACAAATTTTAGGATCACGAAAAGTATATTTTTGGATACTCCTGGATACTCCTGGCAGCGTTTCAGAAGTGCAAAGATTCAGTAAGAATCGCCCTCGCTTTTTATTCATAATTTTATTATGCAATAATTAAAACAGACAGCTCCCAAATTTCCTGTCAGGGGCGTTGCCAACGGGGGGGGACAGGGGGGACATGTCCCCCCCCCAGTAAAAGATCTGGGGGGGCATGCAAATGTTTTGTCCCCTCACCCCACCTTGTGGCCCGTGGTGGAAATCAATAATTTTGCTGCATGGCGACAAAACATAGCACCTGCGGCGCTAAAATGGTGCCTGTGGCGCTAAAATGGTGCCTGTGGCGCTAAAATGATGCCTGCGGCGCTAAAATGAGTGCTTGTGGCGCTAAAATGAGTGCTTGTGGCGCTAAAATCAGTCCCTGTGGCGTTAAAATGGTGCCTGCGGCGCTAAAATAAGTGCTTGTGGCGCTAAAATGAGTGCTGACAACACCGATTCTGAAAAAATGTACATGTAGGAATTTAGTCGTTTACATGTACATTTAGAATTCTTGGCTTTGTCCCCCCCCACCATAAAATCCATGGCGACGCCCCTGTTTCCTGTGATCGAAGCCTACGAAAAATTTGCTAAGTTCAAAGCTTAATCGAGGAATAAATTTCAGGCTAAATAAATCTGACCCTCAAATTTTAAAACGGCAGATAACTTTCTCACTTTCTTCCTTAGGTATCATTTATTTGCTACAACATAAGAGTTTAAGAATAGCGTACAATATTTACTTATTGCTTTCAGATTCGAAGAATGCCAAGCAAAGAAATCAAAATACCAGGTAGTCTGCACTCTGACCAGTAAGTTTAATCGCGACTTTTCTTTATAAATTAGTCTGAAGTGTCTTAAGAAGCACTTAAGACAAAAAAAGACAAAAAACTTTCCATTGACAGATACGAATCCGATGACAGAGATGGCCACTACGATGGCACTAGCGACGTTTCTGACCCCGAAGAGCATTCAGGCGCCGCGGCAGAAGGTGGAGACAACAATAGTCCCAGCCGTGCAGCTGTCTATGATGACACAACAGACACGGACGAGTACCAGTCCGACCTCGACCCTGGCGTACCACGTCATCCGGAAGCACCCACCAATGCGGACGCTCCGTCCGCTGCAGCGACTCGCAAACGTCGTAAAAGAGGACGAAAACAACGAGGCGCCGACGACGAAAACGGCGGCAACGATGACGATGAGGATGACTATGAAGACGCGTCAAGATCGTCGATGCAGGCGCCCGACGAGCTGCTTGAACGGGCGAAACGATTGGCGGCAAAGTTTGCGGCCAGGCGTCAGTGGAACAACGCGATGCGCCAGCTGGTGAGGCAGACGGCGCTCTGCGTGCTGGTCTACGGGCCGCAGCACTTTAAGTACGCCGAAGCTTATACGGAGCTGGCCAAGGGCTACCTGGACTACAAGGGGCCGAGTGAGTTAAAGCTTTGAAACAAAAAAGAAATTTAACATTTTAATTTAAACTTCGAATGTATGCCCACAGGTGAGATCTTGATTCAAAGGCTGTAAGTCTAAAGTATTGACAAAGTGTAAGACAAAACTCGGAAAGGGAAACTATAGCGAATCTCACTCTTGGATGCACGCTGCATGGGCGTCGCCATGGATTATGGTGGGGGGACAATGCCAAGAATTCTACATGTACATTTACATTATTTTCAGATTCGGTGCTGTACGTTTCGTCGCTCTAAAGCAAAATTATTGATTTCCCTAAAGGGTCACGGGTCACTTTATCTTAATTAACAAGCGCATACAATTGGATCAAAAGTGATTCGGTATAGTTCGATCGTAAACAAAGGTTCGACAGCAGGATACATAAAAAACTGCTATCAAATCCACTCACGTGACATCTAAAATGGGGATACCATTTAAACAAAGCTCGAAAATGAAGTAGTCTGCATCATGCTTCTTCACGTCAAAACAAACTGGCCGCTCATGGTAAAGGAAGAGAGACCTGGCCCTGACTTGCTATGAAACTGTCAAAATCGTTGCAAAATTGAAAACACCAAAATGATACAATAAACTACTTACCATTTCACTACACAAGAGTAGTTGAATCGCATTTTATTTCTGTTCTAATTATAAACACGCTAAATGTGGTCACTGGTCATTCTCCGCAGCTTAAATTTCTAACTATAATCTACTATAACCATACGTGCAGGCTTCTCTCAACAAGCTGAGGAGCACGCTGAGCACGCCAAGAACATCCTGCTTGGTCAGCAGGAAGCGTTCGACGGTGCAGCAGTGGATGTCACAGGCTCCGGCCTGGCTGGCTCTGAGCTGACCCGCCTGGAGTTCCTGAAGGTCAGTCTGGTCACCTATCACACTCTTGGCCGGGCTCAGTCGTTGTTGAAAAAGTTCCCAGATGCCGAGCAGAGTCTGATCAAAGCTGAGAAGGTTGTACAGGAATTGTCCAAGCTGTCCATTGTGAAGTTCGACTTCCTTCTCGAGGCCAAACAGAAAATTTGGACTTCGCTGGCAAAGTGAGTTGGATGGCAATAATGAAATGATGATAAATTAATTTCTGGGCTTTTATCAAAAACTCTTATTTCTCTCAAACAGAATAAATATTTCCCATTTGTACACAACTGATGGACCACCTGATTACCTGTTAGACAGGATAGTGTCACCTGTTACAGTAGTGCTCACCTGTTAGACAGTAGTGTTTAACCTGTTCAGTAGTGTTTAACCTGTTAGACAGTATTGTTTAACCTGTTAGAGAGTAGTGTTTACCTGTTACAGAGTTGTGTTTAACCTGTTAGACAGTAGTGTTTAACCTGTTAGACAGGAGCTAGTGTTCACCTGTTAGACAGGAGCTAGTGTTCACCTGTTAGACAGGAGCTAGTGTTCACCTGTTAGACAGGAGCTAGTGTTCACCTGTTAGACAGGAGCTAGTGTTCACCTGTTAGAAAGGAGCTAGTGTTCACCTGTTAGACAGTAGTTCTCACCAAATGCAGCCCAAAGCCTCTTAAAAACTGACTAGCTACAGTAGCGCTTATCTGCTAGACACTGACCAGTTCAAAACAGAGCAGAACACATCTGTGACAAGTCATTAAGAACTTAAATAACCATCACCCCCCACCCCCACGGTCCAATCGCGCAGGATCAGTGCAAAACTTAACAAGCCGATGGCCTCGGTGTCCTATTACGAACAGGCGATCGCTGCCTGCGAGAAACGCTACGGCAAGGGTTCACAAGAGCTGGTGCCTCTCTACCAGGGCGTGGGCGCTACGGAGCAGTCTAGGCCGGAGTTTCCCAATCACGAGAAGGCTATCGAGATGTACCTGAAGGCGCATGAGATTGCCACTGCTCAGTAAGTTGTAGTATAAGCTGACCTGCAAGACAGTGTGAGGCTCACCTGCAAGACAGTGTGAGGCTCACCTGTAAGACAGTGACGCTCACCTGTAAGACAGTGTGGCGCTCACCTGCAAGACAGTGTGACGCTTACCTGTAAGATAGTGACGCGATTACCTGTAAGACAGTGTGACGCTCACCTGTAAGACAGTGTGGCGCTCACCTGTAAGACAGTGTGGCGCTCACCTGTAAGACAGTGTGACGCTTACCTGTAAGATAGTGACGCGATTACCTGTAAGACAGTGTGACGCTCACCTGTAAGACAGTGTGGCGCTCACCTGTAAGACAGTGTGGCGCTCACCTGTAAGACAGTGACGCTCACCTGTAAGACAGTGTGGCGCTCACCTGCAAGACAGTGTGACGCTTACCTGTAAGATAGTGACGCGATTACCTGTAAGACAGTGTGACGCTCACCTGTAAGACAGTGTGGCGCTCACCTGTAAGACAGTGTGGCGCTCACCTGTAAGACAGTGTGACGCTGACCTTCAAGACACAGACGCTCAATTCTTAGAAATCTGTGTTGAACCAATGCAATTACACCCGATAAACACTCATCCCGCCCAGTATACAACCCCCACTTTATGCAGCGCCAAAGGCGAATTCACTGAAGAAGCTGCTGGCACAGCCCGCTCGCTGGCCACAGCCTACGCCAAGTGCGGCGACGTGGCTGCCCAGGCATCGGCCGAGAGCTACATGCAGGAGTGCCTGACCGCCTGCCTTCAACTGCACGGCCCTGAGCACCAGTCAGTGTGTGAGGCCCAGGACGAGCTCGCCAAGCTGCTCATTAGAGCGGACAAAATCGACGAAGGCGCTCGCCTACTGCAGGAGAATGTCAAGGTCAAGGCGAAAGTTCACGGCGATTTCTCGCCGCAAGTGCTGGACTCGTACCGGCTTCTTGGCTCGCTTTGGCTCAGCCAAGGCCGGCTGGAGAAGGCGCTGCAAGATCTGCAGCGAGCTTTCGACATTGCGGAGGTGCTGCACGGACCCGGTTGTCGGATCTGTCGAGAGCTACAGCCCACCATCGACACTGTGCTCAAGTGAGAAGGCTTGATGTTAATTGGGTATGCAAATCCCCGTGTCCAAGAGGTGGCTAAAATGGAGCTCCTGAAATTTATCGGGTTCTTAAGTGGTTGTAGCCTAGTGGTTAGAGCGTCGGACTCACGACTTGAAGGTCGAGGGTTCGATTCCTGATCCCCTGATTATAACTCTGCAGTGCTTCAGTTCACCTAGCTGTAAAATGTGTGCCAGCATTAGCTGGGGTGCATGGAATTGAAGAAGTGCATGGCAACCCCCCAGTCCTTCAGGAGCTGTCGGTTGCACATCTGGCCCAATTTGGGCACGTGTAATCAATTACTAAATTATTATTAATTAATGCTGAATATTTTCACAACCCCGCATGCAGGCACCCCAGCATGGAAGGCAAGCAGGCTGGCTACGAGATGAAGAATCGGCCCCGATTTAATGGCATCGTAGCCCGCAGCAGCAAGCCCGCGACTGGCGGCTCTGCTACCACTACAGGCGTTTTCAACTGACAATACCATGCAAAGAGATTTACAATGACCATTATTGCCTATTTTCTTAATGTAGAACAGCTATATTTACAGGTATTTTTATTAGAGGCAGGGGGGTTGTGTGCACCCTGGCGCACTTTAGGCGACATAGGCACACAACCGGCGAGAGGCATTACTGCCCATTCCGCCGACTCCCCTGAGCAGGCATACAAGCGCGCGGATACGTTACGCAGGCACACACTCACACAGGAGTGTACAGCGGCCCTAACTTTATCAATTGTTAGGCATGTACACTTCACTGCGCCTTGGGGGGGTTGGCTCTCAAGGCCGTTAATTGCACAAGCGAGCCAAGCCGAAATTCCAATTCAGCCCCAAATTAATGTGGCTGCACTTGGAATCGAGCCTGGGTCGCGGCACACCAGAGCAGCTGCGCTACCGCTGGGCTACGGCCCCCCCCCTATTTACAGGTATACTACGAGTACGAGGTAGTCTCTGGAATGTTTGTACGTTACGTTAAGGGTTGCAGCTAAACTTTACTGACAAACGTGATACCCTACCCTAATAATTAGATTTTTAGTCAAGCTACTAAAAATAGGGCATGTAATTCTATTCGAGATTTTGTCTATGGTCTAAACCGACAGATCTAAAAGTAGGCTGAAAACAATATATGCGAGTACATACAGCACTTTAAGATCCCGTCCTGTGTGCTAAATCAAAACGCGCTTATGTCTATGGCCAAAGCTTTAACAACCCCTAAAGAATTTGATAAATAGAGAGGTACGCTCGTAAATGAACTGACTATTGCTACATCAGATATACTAATAAACAACTTCAGATACTTTATATTGAAATCTGATACTAATAAAATAAAATAAATCAAACGTTAAGTTTTCGATGGTTAAATATTTTGATTTTTACAACAGAATGTACAGTAGGATTGCATAACTCATTGCATAAGCCTCTAGAAGGCCATGCATAAATGCACTTTAAGAATCGTTTTTTATTTATCTATATATAACCAATACAGATCTGTTAAGAATAAAAAAGCATTAATTTCACGGAATAAAACTCTGCAAGATTCAGCAGCAACATATTATAATATCGTCTTGCAATTTCTACTTTTCTGATGAATTCAAGGGTGTTCGGTTGCCTTGCTTATATAGATAATTTGAACGCGATGCAGTGTTAAACATTTTTGTTACTGTTGTTGCGACACCGTGGCCTGGAACAGAATGATGGACAGCGGGAAAATATGTATTAAATTGAACACATCTGGGCATTTCATGCTTTCGTTACTGAATTATTCATAAATATTTCGTCACTTTAACTACATGGATCAGGCAGGTGTTTGATTGCGGTTCAGGGTTGATGTGGAAGAGCGGTTCAGGATTGATGTGGAAGAGCGGTTCAGGGTTGATGTTGACAGCGGTTCAGGGTTGATGTTGACAGCGGTTCAGGGTTGATGTTGAAGAGCGGTTCAGGGTTGATGTTGAAGAGCGGTTCAGGGTTGATGTTGAAGAGCGGTTCCGGGTTGATGTTGAAGAGCGGTTCCGGGTTGATGTTGAAGAGCGGTTCAGGGTTGATGTGGAAGAGCGGTTCAGGGTTGATGTGGAAGAGCGGTTCAGGGTTGATGTGGAAGAGCGGTTCAGGGTTGATGTTGAAGAGCGGTTCCGGGTTGATGTTGAAGAGCGGTTCAGGGTTGAATTAAGTGGTTTGAAAGTGATCTAACCGGTTCAGACCTGATCTAAATGATTCAGAAAGCCAGTGACAGTAAAGCGCCATGCTCGAGGAGAAGTCAGACTCGGCCTTTGCATGTCAAAAGAATCAAAGGGCCCGTATTCTCAGACTCAAAAGTTCACCTTCAAACTTATCTTGTCTAAACAAAGAGAAGTTCGAGTTGCTCAAACCTCGATCTTTGCCAAACAAAATAGTGAAGTGAGCTCGGGAGTATGAAAGGGGCCCCAATCCTTCAAATTCGCCTTTAAAATATGCATCATCCTTCTCCTGATGTGCGCAAATTACAATCTGATGTAGATAAGAAGTGATAAAGTGAAAAGAAATGAAAACTTAAACAATATAGATGCTATGTAAATGGCAGTTTTATTAAGTTTCAATAATATGATACTTCAACAGGAATGGGAAGTGTTGTTATTAATAAAAATTACATTAAAATATAAACGTGCAAAAATACTGCATATTAATAGCAAAAAGTAGAAGTAATTAAAAACTAAAACAAATTAATAACTGATCTGTTAATGAGAGAAAGTAAACAATTAACAATAACTCTTTCAAGAATCTAACTTTATAAAACAAGAGACTAAACATTCTGGTGCGATATAAACGCTTTAGCTACTACTGGTGAAAGTCAGCAGCTAGTAGCATGAATAAGAGACGGAATTATAGTTAATCGATTATAAAAAATATACGCGTCTAAGTGCTACATTCAAATGAAATTAAAGGCACCATAACAGGTCGGATATGAAATTAAAAGAGATGGAAAGACTGACAAATATGAAAAATAGTGCATCACAACATAATTGAATGATTGCCAGAGCCTGCTGAGATGGATTTGGATTTGACTGAGCCTCCAGATGTGCCCTGGATTTCCAACACAGCCATTCGGGACTGAGCCTCCAGATACTGCCCTGAATTTCCAACACAGCCATTCGGGACTGAGCCTCCAGATACTGCCCTGAATTTCCAACACAGCCATTCGGGTCTGAGCCTCCAGATGTGCCCTGGATTTCCAACACAGCCATTCGGGACTGAGCCTCCAGATGTGCCCTGGATTTCCAACACAGCCATTCGGGACTGAGCCTCCAGATGCTGCCCTGGATTTCCAACACAGCCATTCGGGACTGAGCCTCCAGATACTGCCCTGAATTTCCAACACAGCCATTCGGGACTGAGCCTCCAGATACTGCCCTGGATTTCCAACACAGCCATTCGGGACTGAGCCTCCAGATGCTGCCCTGGATTTCCAACACTGAGCCTCTCTATCCAACACAGCCATTCGGGACTGAGCCTCCAGATGTTGCCCTGGATTTCCAACACAGCCATTCGGGACTGAGCCTCCAGATGCTGCCCTGGATTTCCAACACAGCCATTCGGGACTGAGCCTCCAGATGTGCCCTGGATTTCCAACACAGCCATTCGGGACTGAGCCTCCAGATACTGCCCTGGATTTCCAACACAGCCATTCGGGACTGAGCCTCTCTATGCTGTCCTGGATTTCCAACACAGCCATTCGGGACTGAGCCTCCAGATGTTGCCCTGGATTTCCAACACAGCCATTCGGGACTGAGCCTCTCTATGCTGCCCTGGATTTCCAACACAGCCATTCGGGACTGAGCCTCTCTATGCTGTCCTGGATTTCCAACACAGCCATTCGGGACTGAGCCTCTCTATGCTACCCTGAATTTCCAACATGGCAACAGAGCCATATTTTTGTTGCCATTAATTACACAAACGCAATCTTATTTGTCCCTATCGTTTAGCGGCGTCAATCAACCAAGTTGGCAAAGAGCCATCGGCGGAATCCCGTCTCCATTTGTCCTCCAGATAGTCCACAGCGGCATCGTAGACTGGCTGAAATAGGCTAAAACTGGCTATACCAAAGCCCTGCACAGGAGGAGTCAGATACCAGCACCAGTGCATGGACCGCAGCCGCTGCTCCGTCACTCGCATATTAGAGGTTATACTGGCCAATCGCATCTGCACATCTATCAGCCTGGGATATCGACCAGCCGGACTCAACAGAGCCGAGAATCCGGACAAACAGTCGCCATAGACTCGAAACCTGCCAGGTTCCAACCGATTGCTATCCGATATGTCTACGGCTATGACTTTTATAACGCCGTCGGATTTCTGACGCAACACATCTACTGGTAGATTGTTGACAAAGCAGCCGTCAACGAGACAGTCCTGACCATCGTCTGACCATACAGGCGGCAGCAGCACCGGATAGGACATGCTGGCTCGAACAGCTTTCCAAAGCGAGCCCCGGCTTAGAACACGAATCTTTCTACTACGCAACTCTGTAGTTATAAAATAGCATGGCAACCAAAGATCTTCAATACCGCGCCTGACATCGAAGCACTGGGCAAGCAGGCTATTGAGCAGGCCGCCTCGAAACAGCGACACCAATGGCAGGGTGACATCGTAAGCCTGACTAGACTTCTTACTGCTGTCTGCAAACATCTGCTTGACAGTTTGTTGGACAGATTGTGGACAGGTTTCCATCGACCAGAGCGCGCCAACCAGGGCGCCAATGCTGGTACCGGCCACGGCGTCTACGGGGACTCCGCGGTTGGCCAGCAGGCGGAGGACTGCAGGGTGGGCGGCACCGCGGGCGCCCCCGCCGCCCAGGGCCAGGCCTATGGCGCCATTGGACAGGTGGCGGGCAAGACGGCACATGTCGGCTGCAGCTGGGGGCGGCGACTTCTGCAGGATTGGCAATGAGTGCGATCTGCTTTAGTCCGGGGTGATTTCCCATGGTCTGGGGCGATTTCTCGATTAGTCTGGGGCGATTTCTCATTTAGTCTAGAGCGATTTCTCTTTTTTAATCTAGGGCGATTTCTTTTTTAGTCGCCCGCTAGTGGGGATCAGTCAGAGGGGGATCCGTTAGTGGGGATCAGTGAATGGGAAACAGTGAATCTTTTTTGGTATGGGGCAATTTCTCTTTTGGTATGAGGCGATTTCTCGTTTAGTCACGGACGATTTCTCCTTCGGTTTAGTCTGGGGCGATTTCTCGTTTAGTCTGGAGGTGATTTCTTGTTTAGTCTGAGGCGATTTCTTGTTTAGTCTGGAGCGAATACTCATTTCGTCTGGGGCGAGTTCTCGTTCGGTTTAGTCTGGGGCGATTTCTCTTTTGGTCTGGGGGGATTTCTCATTTAGTCTAGGACGATTTATCTTTTAGTCTGGATTTTACTTCTGGATACATATAAATGACTTGTCAAAAACTCCCTAACCTCATCCACTCTTCCCCGATCTCTGATCCGTCGCAGCCTAAGTGGCAGTCGCAGATGCCGGTGCCCGCTAAGCCAGGGCCTAGCAACCAGGTAAGGAAGAGTACTACCAGCTGGCACCACTCGCCTTCGAGTCGAATGCAGCAGTATTAGTTCCATTCGTCTCCTACTAGATAATAGACACGAACTGCTCAATGAGGAATAGTAAATCTCGGCTAGGCTGGGCTGCACTGAGCACCCATTGTGCTCTAGCAGTACCAGCACTCTATCCGATCTGCGTAAAGCAGCTCGGGTCCAAGCGGTTGGCGCATAGTCTAGCGATAACAATAGGAACAGCCGCTTAGATGAAGCTTCATCCTGCCTAGCTACAGAATCCTCTTCGGCTGCAATCCAATGTTTGAGAATTTCGTCTGCTGACGTTGACGACAATGGGTAAGATTGGTTCAAACATTTTACTGAGGCGCCGAAAACACTTCGGGCTCGGTCTGAGGAGAGGCGCCTGAAAGGTTAGTTGTGAGCAATGCATACTGCTTTTTTATCTTAATAGAATGTCAAGCATTGTACAAAACATGGATAAATAGGGGACTAAGACGCCGCACTAAACAAAATTAGGGAGATAAGAGTGGGGATCAGTGAATGGGGATTAGTGAGTGGGGATCAGTGAATGGTGATCAGTGAGGGGGGATCCGTTAGTGGGGATTAGTGAGTGGGGATCAAAGAAATTGGGATCAGTGAGTGGGGATCAGTGAGTGGGGATCAGTGAGTGTGGATCAGTGAGTGTGGATCAGTGAGTGGGGATCAGTGAGGGGGGATCAGTGAGTGGGGATTAGTGAGTGGGGATCAGTGAGTGGGGATCAGGGGGTGGCGAATTACAGCGTGAGGATCCGTAAGTGGGGATTACAGCGTGGGGATCAGTGAGTGGGGATTACAGCGTGGGGATCAGTGAGTAGGAATCAGTGAATGGGGATCAGTGAGTGAGGATCAGTGAGTGAGGATCAGTGAGTGGGGATCAGTCGCGTGGATTGCAGCGCGAGAATCATTGATTCAAAATGCCGCAAAGATGACACACCTGACAACTCCAGGCAGACAGGCAGCCAGTTGTTGAGCAAACAGATCCACAGGAATAGAGGCTTGGCCAGGCAGCAGAGCAATAATGCAATGACGATCTGACAGAGGCAATGTCGATGCATCATCAGCAGCCGTAACCCGATACGAGTCCAACAGTCTGTGAGCTACAGCTGACACCAGTCGGTGAGAAAAAGCCGGACAGCGCACAGACAGACAGTCAACCAGCCTACGGGACAGTCTAATGAGCTCAGAGTCCCGGACTGCCGCTACCACGGTGGCCAACGATGATGATGAAGCGTACAAGGAGGCTTTAGTGGTATTAACAAGACAGCCAGCACTATAGCATTCCTTAGTAACAGGCGATGCAGAGGCAGAAGAAGCTTCATCGTAGGGAAATTTTAGAAAGTCTTGCAGCCGGCCAGATACCACATAAAAATAGCAGTTGTCAACAGATTCCAAGGGCAACGCTTGGCCAATGCGAAGTGACACATAGCGAGCGATAGGCTCTAGCAGGACAGTCAGCGGAACATCCGGCCTCGACAGTAAGGAATGTAGGAATTGTTTAGCCAAGTGATTGGCCACAGTGGGAATCAAGGTCTTGTCAGTAGCGGCAGCCAGAGGCAGGTTGATGCGAACAAGCTGAGCAGTACAATTGCTCAGGCAGTAGATTGAACCGCCTGAGGCCAACGGCAGGCGGCTGAGAAATTCCAGCTGACCCACTAGGTCTCCGGGTCTGATTGGTGGCAAGGGGATTGATTGCTTCAATTGAAGACCGGTTCTGAGTCTACGTATAGGAGAAAGGCTGCCAGGGGGTCTAACAGAATCTGGGAGGAATAAAGATCAGAAAGTAGTCTGAGAATATCGGGGATATGACATGGTCTGACAATATCGTGGATATGACATGGTCTGACAATATCGGGGATATGACCTGGTCTGACAATATCGTGGATATGACATGGTCTGACAATATCGGGGATATGACCTGGTCTGACAATATCGGGGATATGACACGGTCTGACAATATCGGGGATATGACATGGTCTGACAATATAAGGGATCTTAAAACGTCTCAAAGACATTATGTCGTGGAGACCTGATAGAACCTGACAGGCGTGAACGGGAAACTGACAAATTATTGAAGTTAGGGGTTGCTGTACAATCCTCCACTAGTCCACTTTATCGTATCAAATACGCAATCGATAACCAGCAATACTGACCTGCCAACTAGCATGGTCTGGCCATTGACGCGCTGCCATAAATTTCCTCGCAGCACGCAAATCAATTCGCCAACTTGGCCGGAACCAGCTTGAACAACAACGTCAACATTACTAACAGTAGTACTTAATGCATGTCCATAATTGTTGTCGAATTTAATTTGATCAGATCCACAATTCACAGTAGTACACGCACAACTGTTGATTTCATCGACTCCAAGTAACTCAGCGACAGTTTTATGATTATGATTATTATTATTATTAATGCTCACAGCATTGTCATTATTTAGCCAGGGTACCGGCGCCTCATCTGGCAGCAGCAGTGGCGCCAGACCGCGCGCCGTTACACGAGTAAACTGGCGCCAACATTGAATTACCAATATGTTATTATCAAACTCGCGATCATAGGCTAGAGCCTCTAGCAAAGCATCGAATGGCAGCCAGCGTATCTTTGTGTCCGTAACAGCCGCCAGCCTCAGGTAGCGACTATGACTACCACCTGGTGCCTGACAAGCATAAATCCATTTCAGCAGCATCAGTGCACTGAATACAATCTCTCCAGGTGGAATATATTCAATAACATCCTTGTCATTCAATAACTGCACCTCAATTAATCCAGAATCAATAAATATCACGCCGTATGTTGGCTGGCATAGCAACTGTTGGCCCTTAGCAACTGTACTAGACACTGCAGCTTTGCCCAGCTGAGAAATCTGACTTGGTTTCAATTGCTTCAGACAGGGTAACAATTCCGCTAGGCTGGATATGCCAAAACTGCTTAGCAAATTGCTTTGTAGCTTTGTAGCCTCTGATGCTGTCGATTTGACAACCGAATAATTAATAGCTGCATCTGACAATCGCCTTGTACGCTTCCATCGCTGTGTAGCTTTTTCTGATTGATAGTCGCATCTTTTACTTTGATTGCTACTATCAGTAGATGAACGCTTACAACTTCTTATTGGCCAACATGTTGAAACTTGTCGTCTTAGGCGTTGCAACAAATACAATAGCCAATCGCGTCTACGAAACTGCCTAGCAACTGTGATAAAGTCCAGGGCGCCATTTCTATAGGCATAATTGCCCAGAGCCAGAGCTATGCAGGCTAGACAGAAAGGCAGCCAGGCTTCAACTCCAGTATGCTGGGAATTGCATTGGTGAAAAAAGTATGGTAGATATTCATTGTTGCAAACAGACTTCAAGCTAGTTTTATGCAGCAAGTACTAATAAAAAAACATAAATATTTTATTAATACCATACACTGTTATATACTATTTTTTGCAATAAAATAAGTCTTGCACTTTTTTATTCCTTAAGTAATGAGCTATGAGCTATTTACCTCCAGCTCCGCATAGCCCTATGCTTATTTTTTCAGGAAAAAAAACTTTTGTTTTATTATTTTAATAAACTTTTTATACTTCAAAATTAAAAACTTAAAAAATAAAAGCTAGAAACTATTTTAATCACCTATTTTGTGACTTTTTGCTACTAAAATTTGATGGCTATCTCAAAATTGCATGTTTTTTAACTTTATGATATTTATTAGACTGATATATATGTATATATTATATCTGCTTTGTTTTTTATTAAAAAGATATTTAATTTTTTGTTTAATTTTGCTTTTATAACTTTTATCCTTTGCTATATTGACTCTACTAATTCACTTTAGTTTAAATTTCAGCTAGCCCAAAATATGGCACAAATCTTAGTATTTTTATTGAATTTGAAAATGCCAAAATGGCAAAGTTAAAAACTGATACAACACTTAGCTTTCTCAATTGTCATTAATATATATACCTGGTCCTAGTTGGCAAAAGCAATAGCAGCCACCCCAATGCTAAACCCTAATGTAGCATTATAACAATTTCTCCAAAATGTATATTGCACTTTGTGCAAAGGGCAAAAAACAAGAAAAAAAGATGTATAGGCTACAACTTGGCTCTTTCAGGCAATGAATCTTAATTGCAATGCCCTTAGCATCTAGTAGAAGTATATACTATTGAGGAAGGTCAATCATTTTAAGGTGGAGTTAAAAGATAGGGCATCAACATAATAAGCAAGACCTAAAAGCAGACAGCAAGTCACAAAAAAGGATATTTAGGTGCCATTTGAACTTGATCCTACAATAGTTTGCAAATACTTAGCATCAAGACAAAGGACTTATTATCTAACATTTAATCTGATGTGAAGAAGACTAATGGTGCTAATGAATTGGTTAGCTTTGAAGTCAGCTATAATATTCAATATTAGGCATAGCACTGGCAGGATGCTACTAGGGAATACAATCCTAGATCACAATTGTCTAGGATTAAAAAATCCTCGGATTGACCATTGGGATCTCAATCCTAGTTTGCAATAATTCAATCATTCATTCTTAGTAGTAGTATCTGCAGCTAAGCTGTTTGTCAGGTGAAAATCATCACTTATTTGTCTTGCTTTGATTTATTAATATTTTAAACATGCAGGCTAGTGAGAAGGTTAGGGCTGCATGGATACAAAACTGAAGCTATTGGCAGATTGTAAGGAGATCTCAGGTATAATAATAAATGTACATGCAGCTACAGTATATGCATATGCTAATTGCAGACAAATTTAATTATTATTGAAAAACCTATGAACAAAGCCTAAAGCAATAGAAGCCAATTCCTTATTGTTTCCTATCATGGTACTATAGCTTGCCAGATGGGAGTCAAATCATTGTTCATTTGAACTCTTTATCTATTCCAAACCTAGCTAAGTCAATGGGTTTCAAGTCTTGACCTTGTGCAGATCAGAAGCCCCCTATGCAAAAGACCTCATTCTCAACACTGTCAAGACACCCTTTAGATGCCCAGAATAGGGTTGGTAGCAAAACTACTTTAAGTAATCCCTATCTTCAAAACCTCCTTGGCTATAGTTGGGATTAGAACAATGGGAGTCAAGACTTGGGACCTTGCTATTGGACCACAACCCAAGCTACCCATTCTTTATCTAGGATGGGTGCCCTTGGGAGGGTGAGGTCTGATCCCTTTCTAAACTGGTATCAATACCTTATGCCATAGCTCTATAAGCTATCATTCCACATGTTATATCACAATCAAGTGTGATTTTCTTGAGCTGATACTTGCATGTAAAAAAACCTTCTATTATGCCAGCCTATTTACACTCCATTTCAGAGCTCACTATCAGTTTCTTGTTTGCAAAATCTTTTATTCTGTTGTACTTTTATCATTGAAAGCCCTTTAAAACTAGATTGGATGACTTTTAAAGCCAAAATTGCACTAACAAAAATTAGAAACCTCTTCAATCCTGGGATATCACGATCCCTAAATCCTGGGATTGGCAAAACCTGGGATTTTGTATTCCCTAGATGCTACCAGTTAGCACTCCTAATGAAAATTGCTTATCAAGCAGCCATAAAGGCTAAAAAATTAGCTAAATGTTAAAAGACTATTTCCAAGCAGCAATATATAATCAGCAAGCTATAGAAGCTTTGTGAATAGGTGCAGAAGTATACTAGGTAGTAGCAAAGCAATAATACTACAAGGAAAGTAATTAAAAAGTCTAAAATTTGAGACCTGCTTAGTAGCTTGGAGCTAAATTTGCAGTTGTTGCAAGATAGAGTTGCTTCATTTTAGATTTAACAAGGTAGTCTTCAATTTCCAAACAAGGTCATTAGGACATATACAACTTGTTTGTAGAGTGCTAATAGAAAGCATTAGAGGTGTCATTAAATAAATTCTTCAAGACCTAATAGACAGCCTAAATACCACTCACTTGTAGGTTATAGCTGCTATCAACCTTGCAGACTAGCAGTTAATGTTATAGCATTGGTAACTGCCTAGCGAAGTTTTGCACTATAGAGCACCTGGCAGATACAACAAATGATAGCTAGCTAATCATGCTCATGACCAAATCAACTGGCAAACAAACTTAATACTATGCTCAATACCAAGTAAACCCTCATTTGCTTATTTCTAATTATTTTCAATTATTCTTATTTTTATAGATTAAAGTCAAATGAAAACTTGTTTACTCAAATTCAAAATGACTTGGGATAAAATCATAAGGCCTATACTCAACTTTTATCCTTGAAATTTATTGTATTATTACTTGGATCTATATAGAAAATTTCTAGCCTATTGTTGTTTTTCTGTATAAGATAGAAAGTAGACACCTAAAATTTATACCTAAAAACTAAAGGCCACTATAGAAGAGGTTTCAACAGACTTTGACAATGAAAAAAGACAAATTTTAAAGACTATTTATCTTTATATGTTTTTATTGTATCAATATTATTATTAGATTAATAAAATGTTGTTTTATTAGTGTCATTCTATTATAGGCCTAGTAAGATTTCAAAGTATAATTTAGGAAATAAAACCAAAAAACCAAACTATCATCCTTAGCCTGATCTATTGATTGCACTTTGCATATATAACATAACTATTAGGGTCTAGCTAGCTAAGTTCTAAGACTTTAAATTTACAAACTAAAAATATGTACATAGTAATCAATGAATAATTTATTAAAAGCTAGGTCTACAATCACTAGTGGTATACTTGTAATTATAATAAGTAAGTAGTCTATATTTTTGCTGAACTGGTCACCTTCTTTCACCAAAATGTTCAATCTATATAAACTAAAAATTCACTTTTTCGAAAGCATCTTTTGCTGAAAATTCTTTTACCAAATGGGCTATACATATAGAAGAGCTTATAGAGATGACCATTGACTTGAATCTTTACCATTTTGACAACTGTGAAGACTAGGTCTATGACTAGGAAAATGATAAAAAATATCTCTAAGTCTAAACTTTATTAAGTTCATTAAAATAGATTGTACTATTGAGAATAGAAGGCAAATGCCTTGAAATAAGTTTTTGTTTTGTCCTTTTTATTTTCTATCATGATTAGGTCTAGGGCATATTTTAGGCCCCTTTTTATAATAGATCTAGGATCTAGGAATATTTATCTGCCAGACTATTTATCTGCCCTGGGCAAATGGCCAGTGGATTATTTGTCTACCAGTGCTAAATAGTAGATATAGTAACTGACATAGGTTTCTGGACACTTCTGTAACAAGACACTTTTGCAACAGATGTTTTAGTATCAAGTCATATCAGCAACAAACAAGTAACTTATAGCATAGTAGAGTTCCTAACTTTGTTATAGTTGTTTAATGCACCACTCACAAAATACCAACTTCAAAATGGTATATATAATATATATGACACTTCTCACTATACATACATATACATATATATGTATGATACTCTACTCAGTGGATACACTTTGCATGTACGTAACAAGTTCCTTTACTTGATTTATTATTCCAAATGCACAAAAGATGCCTTCAAAATGCATCACAAAGGGCAAAAATGCGTAACAGTATAAAGCTTCATTCAAAAATTATAAGAAAGTATATACTTTTAACAAAGCCAACTTTGTTGACAATTACCTAGAGTAAGTTACCATGACAAGAATTACTAGAAGTTACCATCGTATTTATTAATAATAAGTTTCTTTATTTTTTTAATTTAACCATCCTAGTATTTACATAGCAAGTTTGTCACTTCAATGGCATTTTAAGTGTTGACTGTAAAAATAACTGTCTCGCTACAATAACAACTGCCTATCATTTTATAGATACTAAGGCTAGGGACCTAGCCAAGGCTTTAACTATCTATCAAGTTAATAATTAAAACTATCAAACTATTAAATATTTCACAAAATAAGGGCCCCATGTACCTAGTATTAGTCCTAAATCCAGTTAAGCCTAGGCTAAACGCTGCTAAAGTTCAAAAAGTCCTAGACATTTTGGAAGTTTGTCAGTTTGATCCACACAATATACATTACATAAACTCTGGAGTCTGGAGGCCTAAAGCTTTTTACATTCTGTTATTGTTTTAAGCTAAGGCCTAGGCCTAGGCTACAACATTTTATAATTATATTACAGATAAGGCATTAAAAATCAACATTAAAAAACTCATGCATGGCTGCATGTGATGTGATGTTAGTAATGCGATGAGGATAAGCTAAGCATAATGTAAGCGGCACTTGAAACCTTGCGTCTGTTCATAGGCATTTTCAGACATTGATTTTTTACTTATTGATGTGTGTACTACAGTGTATTTTCTCACCTTAAAGGAACTCAGTTTCATTGATATAATGTTGGCGCATTTGATTAGAAGAGGTTTTCTTCTCTTCCGACCTACTACTTGTTCCGCGGGCCGCGCTGATCAGTCGGCGGAAAATTTAAATTTCCCCAAATTAAAGTGTTTACGTATTATAACAAAAAGTTTTCTTTACAGCCTAGAGTAGTCCAATTGTGTGCTAAAAAGTAGCTTGAGATTTGTAGCGTACTACTTGGATAAGCAAAATACTAAGATAAATAGTGTTTTTTTGTTAGCATTACAAATAAGTGCTCACTCACAAAAAAGAAAAGTGCATTACAAAGTGACAGAAAAGTGATTTTGCGAATCTAACTATCTGGTTATAAAAAATCTTTAGAGATAGTAGACTCCGCCTGCTGAGATCCCCAGGCTTGGAGATGAGATGCTGCTGAAGGGTCTACCAGTTGTCGCTTCTGCAAATTAAATAAATTTCGCAAATTAATTTACCAGTATCGGAGATTTTAACACTTTTTGCTATATTTTACAAAACTATGGACTGCAAAATACAGGGATCATAAAACTCTGGAATTTTGGCATCATCAACTGAAACCCTCTAAAGCTGAACTTATGCATATGCCATGCAAAGATCTAGCTAACTATGTAAGCGTGTACATGTTTGACTGCAGCAACAAGTTTGCGACGCGACGCACACTGGCCTGCCGCGCGCCGCCTTCAAGATCGGCTACGAATGAGTGACCAGCGCGGCTTTGTATCACTGCGCCGGCCTTCCGTCCAAGAGACCTGTTGCGACGTCGGCGACTGCAGCTGCATGGCGGGCCACATCATCCGCGCCGAGACGTACTGCCCACAGCCGGTGCAAGATGAGGTGCTGCTGCTGACGCTGCAGGCACCCTACCGGCGGGGGCAGGCCGGCACTCGGCGTTTCGTCGACTGCCTGTGCTGGCTAACGCCGGCGCCTCGGATTCGGCCGGCGGCGTGGCGTTCGTACCCCGACCAGGTAGGCGCACCCTGTGACGCTGACTGAATATTTTTGTTGTTGTTTTTGTTGGGGAGTGCCTTTAATTATACGAGCGTATGTATCGAGCAGTTTGATTGAAGCTCGGGAAGAAAAGGTCTCGGCCCAGTCTGGAGGCAGTGTGTCACGTGTCAGTTTTGACTTAAAAGACATAAAACCCAAATAGGATAGTTAAGGACTGGGAATAAGCTGGGAGTTAGGAATACGTAAAAATGCTACAGGTAGGTAGTAGTCTGATGTAGGCACGTCCTGGGCCCCCATGCACACTAATTTTTGCGCACCGCCTCCTTAATTCTTTCTGTGATGATCCCGCGCCCCATGATGACTCATTGCGATGAATCACTCGGATGACTCCGATCGCCCACCCCCCTTCCCCGCGCACCAACCAGACGAGCTTTCTATTGTTTGAAATCATTCATGCATATGACAGTTTTACGACCCCTATCTCCCCAAGCTTTATCCTGCCTGTTACGCGATCCCACATCATTAATCATTTTTTCTACGCTGTTCCCCACCCCAATTTCTCGTCCAATCGCAGCGCGGCTGACGTGTGACTTCATCAGGGTTGCTTGGTAACGGAGCTAAAGGACAATTCACGACCTTCAATATCACGCCCGCGCCTCTGGCGTGAACCTTCAAACAACCCGGGCGACCGCTGTCTAGATAATGGGATCTTAATTTCCTTTCAGCGCCAGAGCCCAGGGGTCGCAAAGATGTTTTCATGCAGCCCGGGCTACGTCAAGTCTAGCTCATATGTCCGTAACAGTGCAAAAGGCAGTCAATGCTTGAATTACTATACCTCGCACATAGGAGTGAATAGTACTTGTAAAACCTATTGCATGCTTCTTCTATTTGTTTTGCGTCTCTAGAAGGGGGGTTTCACAAACTCGAAATTTCACAACATCGAAAACTCTAGCAAGAGACTTCATAAGGTCGAAATTTCACAACGTAGAAAACTACTGCATGGTCTTCAGTAGTACTCACGGTAACCGTGCAAATACCGTGACGTTTTGAAATTTCGAGCTCATGAAGTTTCGACCTTGTGAAAGTGCCTGCTATTTGAGTTTTCGATGTTATGAAATTTCGACCTTGAAGTCTCTTGCTAGAGTTTTCGATGTTGTGAAATTTCGACCTTGTGAAAGCACCCCCTCTAGAATATATACATCTCTTTGGATTCCTGTCTCAGTTTGTTAACCTCTTATACTAGGGATTAAGGAACCTCAGGAACCTGGTGTCAGCAATCGAACTACCGACTCAACCAATATCCACAATATCCACATGATAGAGAAAATAGATCAGAAATAAATCAGTAGCCGAAAGCGCAGGACCCACGACTCCAAATAAAATAATTCATGTGTCTTATTTCGACAACAATTAGTTTTCTAAACGAATAGCTCTATGAATATCAATAGAGCTGAGCTATAAAGAAAGGCAATACATAAAAAAAGATGAACACAGGCCAGTCTGCCTCCTCAAAAAATCAATAAATTTTTCTGCTAAAAAATCGATGAAACATTCCTAATTCGATCCTTAATAAACATGCATAATTTTTTTCCGACAAAACCTGCTGCCTCCTAAAATTTCTCAAGAAAAGTTGTTTCACGTGCTTCTACCTTGATGTACGTACAGTTTACAGTAAAAGTACGAGTATCAATAGATCCAACACCCCTGCTGATAGAAACATGATTAATAAGATTAACCATCGGTCTCAAAACTGCATGTACAGGTTCAAAAACGTCAAATAATAGCTCTAAAAAGTTCGTAGGCGCGCATTAACAAGACGAGAAAGTCCTTGAACTGTATATTGTATGGAGGTCCTTGTATGCCTCGGATATATAATGTATCATAATTTTGGATTGCGTATTGCACATATAAATCCATTTCGTATATAACACATATACATCTATAAAAACGTGCGTAATCAATCAATACTATTCCCCTAAATGCGAATGGACCTGGGTGAAGCTTCGGACAACTCGGCGTCCTTGTCAGCGAGGTGTTTGCGCCACTTTTCCACCTTTTCGTTCACTAGCTAGCTAGCTACTGTACATGTAGTTCGTTGTTGTCTCGGCGAAGTATAGCGATTTCATCTTTAAGCTGCTGAACCTGCAGATTGAGCACTTGGATTCGACCAGTTGCATTTGTCACCAGCTTGTCCTTCTCGTCCACAGAGGCCTGTTGTTGGGGAGAATATAGTCATGTGTTGTGGTTGTTGTAATGCTGGTTGACCTCTATGACAAATATGTACTTTTACGTTGCACCGACGTTCAGCCGACATATGATGACGTTATCCGTCGATGTAATGTAAAAGCAGATAATTGTCATCGACGTCGATAGACATCGGGAAAGTCGGCCAGGCGTCGATTTGGTTTTCCTGAATTCCATCTTTACTGCAATCATCCATGGACAGCATGGACAGCTAAAGTATTGTAGATTAGGACGCTATATTTACTCGATTTTTTTAGACTTGATCGCCACAGGCCAGTAAGGAAATTTTATTTATCACGCATTTAGTATGCGCAAATGCAGTATTTATTTTCAATAATCAGCGAAAACCGGAACCTTTCTCGGATTAACCAATCCTCAATCTTACCTTCATGTCCTGGTAACGAGAGCAGAAGCTTTCGTATTCAGCAGCTCCATCCAGCAGCTCTTTTTGGACTTTTTCAAGTTTCTCTTGCAGCTCAGCTTTACCCTGCAGGGCCAAGTCGAGTTCAGCTTTCAGTTGGCGAACTTTTCGATTGAGGTCTCTGATAGTGTTTTTGGTTTCCTGGCTATTCTCAGTGCGATCGATTCGTTCAACGAGACTATAGATGCGATTTTGGAGACAGTGGTTCTCAATCTCCATATCGGACAGTTTCTGCTCCAGGCTGTGTGGTTGTTCGTCTTTGTCCACTCCAGTTACCTGTTAGAGGGGGTGATCGTGGCAAAAATGACAGGGTCTACACTACTACGACAATAGACTGCTACAAGTTTTTATTTTACATTCACTTGGTTTTCCTGATACCCAACTGTCACTGCAATTAATACCCTAATGCATTATGCATGTATAGTAAATGTCGACTGCCTTGTAAGCATGCACACTGAAGGCATATCAAGTCATTTTTAACCCTTTTATTGTTAAAATCGCACCGCATCATCAAAACAAACCTTGCTAACGGTTATCTCTTTATTTCGGATTTCGTTCAGCAAGTATTCAACCTCTTTGCTGAGCCTCTCATTCTCGTTACGCAGCTCGAGCTCCTTGTCAGCGTCCAATCCTCGATTACTTGAGTTTCATTTTGCAATCCTAAAATAGCTTTTCACGACTTCAAGTTTACGGCTTCAAGTAGTAGTAGCACTAGCACACAGAAAACGAAAAAAATGAATGTTGAAAATCAGTTTCATAAGCATATACAATTGACACTATAATTATTATAGATTCAAGCATGTACTATTTATTATTTAGCATAAAATAGCTTCTGCTTAGGTTGTAGAAAATAGCTTTAATAACTTTTTTGTAAAAAAATACGTTCGTAGTTTGTTTTACTCGTTGTATTTTCGTTTACGTACTGCCGCGGAAACTCGCTCGTATGTTCATCCCAAATTTACTAGGAAAAATCATTGCAAAAAATACAAATCACAATATACTAAATCTCTAAGGTCTGTCTGTCTGTCTTAATTTGCTACGAATTAAAAAGCATCGCTTTTTTACTTTATAAGTGAATCCAGTTATGCACATTTACACCTTAGTACTATAGGCATATCATTTAAAAATCACAGTAATGTTATTTACATGTACATGTATTGATCTTGAATTCTGGCCGTACGATCGTAGGTAGAATCATCGCATAAATATTTATTGGGTGCTGTGTAAAGCCAGTTAATGAAAATGAAAATGCAATGGTTTTTAAAATGAATCCAACTACAATACAAATGTATATGTACATACTTTGTATGTGTACATGTAAATTGTACATGTACCTGAAAAGTGCGTGAAAATTAAAAAAATATTTAGAAATCCTTTTTTTGTTGCAGACACCACTATGAATTGGCATATTGGTTGGTAAACTTATAAACGATTTATTTCAATCGCAGGTGTATATTTTAAATTCATACAAAAGATGATGAAGCACCTCTTGGAAATATCTTTCCAAACCACGATTGCTCATGAACGATACATGTAAACTTTTTTTAAAAAAGCAAGATAATTTATTCAAAAACAACTTTTTTTCATGCAATCATTATAAACGGACTTGTATTATTACAATTTGATAATACAAAATAACATATTCCAAATAGAAAGTAGGATGGAGTGATAAAGCGCAGACGAGGAATATAATGACAGACAGGGGCAATTAAAACTTTTATTTTAGTCGATACTCCGCGTGAATCCCGCGTGAATCCCGCAAATGTGATTATAATAAAAGAAATATTATAGCAAAGACGAAAGCGCAGATGTCGAGGCGCTGTTCGACACGCGACCGCGGCCGTTTTTGCTGCCTGCTGACCGCCCCGTACCGCCCCCGCCTTCCAGCTGCTGATGCTGCTGGATATCATCTAGCATTAGCATTCTTCGACAGGTTAGCAGCCGGTTGAGTCGTCGCAGACGGGCGTCCCGGTCCTGCAACTCCTGACGCAAATGGCGCACTTCCGCGTCTTTCTCGGCTAGCTGGCGCTCCAGTGGCTCCGTCTCGGCGCGAACCGCAGCCAACAGAGCGTCCTGCAGCACTTGAGCAACAGTGGCTACGCAGGACTCGGCGCACGACTCCGCGCTGCCAACACCAGACGTGGTGGACGGCTCGTCTGAATTAGTGGGCGAAGTTATCGAAGCCGTCGTCGTGGCAGTTGTCGTTGACGATACTGTTTTCAAAGCCGGCAAGTCTGAAGGTGGCGGTGGCGGTAGCGGTGGTGGCGGCGGCGGTGCTGGCGGCGTTGGTTCCAGGGCTGGCGGCGGGGCAGGCAGCTCCGACTGAAGATGAGGTGACGGCAACCCAGATGGACTCGACGGCGGTGGCTTTGATGTCCCGGCTCTGGTCTCTACAGTTGAAAACGCCGAATTAGCCCTTGGTCGCGACTCCGTCTGCAGCATAAGCGGCCTCGTCTGACTCGCCCAGCCTGAGCGAAGCTGCTGCTGACGCATTCGCTGGAGCTGCCGCTTCTGATTCTGTGCACCGAACCGAGCGGTCGAGCGTCTCGGGCATCGAGTCTCGTGGACAAAACTAGACGACGGTTGCAGCGTCCAAACAACGTCGCCAACGCAATAGTTGTCACCGGGCAGGTCGCAGTCGTCTTCTGACCAATGCCGCTGGTGGTGCGCAGCGGCGTCACCACAGAATCTCCGACGACAGCCGCAGTTGGCAGCGGCGTTGGCGGCTGCGGCCTCCACTTTAGCGGCGAGTTCTGCGTCGCTGGGAAGGCGTGACGAGTTTCTCGCCATTCTACTTCGATTGTCGATGTCGACATCGTCCAGTTTGGTGGCTGCCGCAGCCGCTGCTAGTGCTGGACATTCAGGATCGAGGACGTACACGTCGCTAACAGAGATGGCCATCGAGGACAAACTGGAGCAGCCGCCCCATTGCATTCGATATTCCTGGAATCGAACCGGCTTGAAACGAGACGGTCGTTTGCCGATTGTAGGATGTTGAATTAGATGAGAGTTATTGTTATTATTTTGAGTCGATAATGCACCTCTCTGTGGATCCATTGGATTAATTCTTAAACAGTATATTATTTAGCGATAACTGCTAACAATAATCTGCGTCTTAATTCACCAAAGCAAGCAATATCGGACGGGACAAGCCCGCTCTGGAACTGACGGCTCTCACATCTAGTATTGCCCTATAGTGGGCAAAGCTTTGGAAGAGGTCGGTAGATTTTATAATAGAAAATATCCAACCTGTCACGGGTGAGCGAGCAAAGCTTTGCAGTCTTACGTAACGCCCACGCCCATTCGGCTCCTCCATTTCGTCTCTCCCCCTACACATAAACTGGCTATAAAGATTGAATGTACATTTGCGGGGCAGGAATGTACGTTCGTGTCTGTATTCTGGTCCGGCACGACGCGCTATCAGTGTGGGGTTGGTTTGTAAAAAGCTTTGAAAGGCTGGGTGGGTGGCGGCGGTGGGATGAGTGGGGATGGGGGTCTAGGGGTATGCCCGGACTTCAATAATATCGCTTTAGTTAGAACGTGCTTTAGAACTATTGCTCTCTTCTTTACTGCCCACTGCAAGCAAGCATTCCAGTTTGAAGGTCGTTTGAATTTGGACAATTTTTCTATATTATTCAAAAGAAACGCGTTTAAAAACGGGTTTTATAACCGAAGACAAGTCTGAAGCTACTTGAGTTTGCTGACCTTGTTTTTGTTTTTCAATGAAATTTTATTAACAATTGTTCCAAAGGGCGTAGGCAAGGGGCCAACCAGGCTGCCTGCCCTAATTGGCTGGTAAAACTGTGCACAGTTTTTAGATAGATTTCGCGCCCGTTGGATGTCTCAGGCCCCTGGTGCTGGCGCCCCTGGTGCTGGCGCCCCTGGTGCTGGCGCCCCTGGTGCTGGCGCCCCTGGTGCTGGCGCCCCTGGTGCTGGCGCCCCTGGTGCTGGCGCCCCTGGTGCTGGCGCCCCTGGTGCTGGCGCCCCTGGTGCTGGCGCCCCTGGTGCTGGCGCCCCTGGTGCTGGCGCCCCTGGTGCTGGCGCCCCTGGTGCTGGCGCCCCTGGTGCTGGCGCCCCTGGTGCTGGCGCCCCTGGTGCTGGCGCCCCTGGTGCTGGCGCCCCTGGTGCTGGCGCCCCTGGTGCTGGCGCCCCTGGTGCTGGCGCCCCTGGTGCTGGCGCCCCTGGTGCTGGCGCCCCTGGTGCTGGCGCCCCTGGTGCTGGCGCCCCTGGTGCTGGCGCCCCTGGTGCTGGCGCCCCTGGTGCTGGCGCCCCTGGTGCTGGCGCCCCTGGTGCTGGCGCCCCTGGTGCTGGCGCCCCTGGTGCTGGCGCCCCTGGTGCTGGCGCCCCTGGTGCTGGCGCCCCTGGTGCTGGCGCCCCTGGTGCTGGCGCCCCTGGTGCTGGCGCCCCTGGTGCTGGCGCCCCTGGTGCTGGCGCCCCTGGTGCTGGCGCCCCTGGTGCTGGCGCCCCTGGTGCTGGCGCCCCTGGTGCTGGCGCCCCTGGTGCTGGCGCCCCTGGTGCTGGCGCCCCTGGTGCTGGCGCCCCTGGTGCTGGCGCCCCTGGTGCTGGCGCAGTGGCGCCCTGTTCTATCACTACACTACAGTACTACAGTTGCACTACAGTTTTCATTGGGAGACTGTTCGTAAATTATGCACAGTATTACGCTTATTTATAAAGAAAATATTGAATAGCTCCCGATCAACTGTTCCTTGACTTTGGTAGGAAGTCCGCTCTTACCAAATCATTTCCCCTGTCCGTCTCCCGGCTGTCAATCAAAATTAAGGAACCTATGTAATCTGTAACGAAAAAGAAATATAAGAGCGATTTGCTGGATCTCTTTTTAGCCAGTAAATAGTTTCGTAGCTTTAGGGTTGCCTACTATAGCCAGGGCTAACGTAAACATTGCTCTGCCTTTTGTCTGCTGGATCGGTTGTATAGGATTAGGAATGGCAAAGCTGTGCGCTGCGTCCCCTTTCTGTGCCTGTGCATTCGACCTTTGGTAGTCTGTCTGTCTGTCTGTCTATCTGTCTGTCTGTCTGTCTGTCTGTCTGTCTGCCTGCCTGTCTGCCTGTCTGTCTGTCTGTCTGTCTGTCTGTCTGTCTGTCTGTCTGTCTGTCTGTCTGTCTGTCTGTCTGTCTGTCTGTCTGTCTGTCTGTCTGTCTGTCTGTCTGTCTGTCTGTCTGTCTGTCTGTCTGTCTGTCTGTCTGTCTGTCTGTCTGTCTGTCTGTCTGTCTGTCTGTCTGTCTGTCTGTCTGTCTATCTGTCTGTCTGTCTGTCTGTCTGTCTGCCTGCCTGTCTGCCTGTCTGTCTTTCCTTCTGTCTGTCTGTCTGCCTGCCTGCCTGTCTGTCTGTCTGTCTTTCCTTCTGTCTGTCTGTCTGCCTGCCTGCCTGTCTGTCTGTCTGTCTGTCTGTCTGTCTTAGTGTCTGTCTGTATGTCTGTCTGTCTGTCTGTCTGTCTGTCTGTCTGTCTGTCTGTCTGTCTGTCTGTCTGTCTGTCTGTCTGTCTGTCCATCCGCCCCCAGTCTTGCAGTGGGATGCAGGATAAAATCAGAAATCCGCAGTGACGGTGCATTCGCGCAGCAGATGGCAATTTGCAAACCCAGACGGGACTGTCTGGATTTTGTCAAAACGCATGCAACCCTTACAGAAGTGCCCAGGTGGACAAACCCCACTCCAGCTCGTTTCCAAAAAATACGAGCCACCGCAGCCGGAGCTGCAGTCCAATGCAGTGACTGACGCAGCGGCCCATCCCGAGGCCAAATTTATAACAAAATTGCAACACCGCATTTCAATCCGGAGGGAAGCGATCGAGACGGAACGCGAGGAAGAGGCAAAGCGCCAATTAGTAATCAGAGAGAAACCGCCCCTCTGTATCCGATTTCGTGGAATTTTTAACCCTCCTCCCCCGCGATCCCGTGCCCCGCATGGAGTTCAGAATCGATGCGTCTGGATAGGAAACAAAAAATCATACGCAGCCGCCACCACTTGATTTAGGCGGGTCTTTCAAAGAACTATAACCAATTCATGTTTCCGGTATTGTTCTAAAAGATAAATACTTGCTGGAGGCTGCGAGGACCGCCCATTCCGCTGACTTCTGAGCAACTACAGGCGTGCAAAATAATGAGGCTCAACCAATGGTTGTTGTGCGAGACTCAGATGCGCTTACCATTGAGCAATCCAATCCGGATGTCTAATATTTTTAGAAGTCCACGCACGCGCGCGTAAGAACTGCACACGCCAAGGCCCCCCCCCTCCTCGATATTTTTACCTCAGTCAGTCTGCACAACTGTAAAGTGCCGCCAGCACTTTATTCGCTGACTTTGCCGCTACCCATGCAGTAGCTCTTTCCTACCCCAGATGGGGAAAATGGGGAATAAAAATTTGTCCGATCTGGGTTGGGAGGGGTACAGTATAACATACACACACAAGCATATTTACACATATTCCCTATTCGAACACTACATATCTGGGGGTGGGTGGGCGGCACTGGTCTGTGCGGTACTGCAGTATTCTGGCAGCCAATCAGAATCGAGAGCTGGTGACCCTATGCTCCGTGTGGCATATTTTTACCTGATATGGTTTTAAGCGGAACCACATTGATTTCTATCGCTCTTCACCGCTCTTCCGTTTCTACCAATTTTTCCCACTCTGAGATTAGAAGAGTGCAATCGCAAGTGATTACGAAAATCAATCATGACAGCAGATCACGAGGAAAAGCAGAAGTTTGAATATAAGGATTATCGTGAGTGCTATTGAATCAGGATTAGGGCTGCTTTATTCAGGATTCGGGGTTGCTTCATTCTGGATTCGGGGTTGCTTCATTCTGGATTCGGGGTTGCTTGATTCTGGATTCGGGGTTGCTTCATTCTGGATTCGGGGTTGCTTGATTCTGGATTCGGGGTTGCTTCATTCTGGATTCGGGGTTGCTTCATTTTGGATTCGGGGTTGCTTGATTCACGATTCGGGTTGCTTGATTCTGGATTCGGGTTGCTTGATTCTGGATTCGGGGCTGCTTCATTCTGGATTCGGGGTTGCTTGATTCACGATTCGGGTTGCTTGATTCTGGATTCGGGGTTGCTTGATTCTGGATTCGGGTTGCTTGATTCTGGATTCGGGGTTGCTTGATTCTGGATTCGGGTTGCTTGATTCTGGATTCGGGTTGCTTGATTCTGGATTCGGGGTTGCTTTATTCTGGATTCGGGGTTGCTTCATTCTGGATTCGGGGTTGCTTGATTCACGATTCGGGTTGCTTGATTCTGGATTCGGGGTTGCTTGATTCAGAATTCGGGTGGCTTGATTCACGATTCGGGTTGCTTGATTCTGAAAAATTACCGTTTGATTCAGGAAAAATAGCGCTTGACTCAAAGTATAGGTGCTTGCTTTAGGACACAGGGTAGCTGATTAAAGATTTGGATAACTCAGGTCGCTTGATTCATGATCAGCGATGCTTGGTTCAGGATCAGTAGCGCTTGGTTCAGGATCAGTAGCGCTTGGTTCAGGATCAGTAGCGCTTGGTTCAGGATCAGTAGCGCTTGATTCGGGATCAGTAGCGCTTGATTCAGTATCTGTGGTGCTTGATTCGGGATCAGTAGCGCTTGATTCGGGATCAGTAGTCCTTGATTCAGGATCAGTAGCGCTTGGTTCAGGATCAGTAGCGCTTGGTTCAGGATCAGTAGCGCTTGGTTCAGGATCAGTAGCGCTTGGTTCAGGATCAGTAGCGCTTGGTTCAGGATCAGTAGCGCTTGATTCAGGATCAGTAGCGCTTGATTCAGGATCAGTAGCGCTTGATTCAGGATCAGTAGCGCTTGATTCAGGATCAGCGATGCTTGGTTCAGGATCAGCGATGCTTGGTTCAGGATCAGTAGCGCTTGATTCAGGATCAGTAGCGCTTGATTCAGGATCAGTAGCGCTTGATTCAGGATCAGCGATGCTTGGTTCAGGATCAGTAGCGCTTGGTTCAGGATCAGTAGCGCTTGGTTCAGGATCAGTAGCGCTTGGTTCAGAATCAGTAGCGCTTGGTTCAGGATCAGCGATGCTTGGTTCAGGATCAGTAGCGCTTGATTCGGGATCAGTAGCGCTTGATTCAGTATCAGTGGTGCTTGATTCGGGATCAGTAGTCCTTGATTCAGGATCAGTGGTGCTTGATTCAGGATGAGTAGCGCTTGGTTCAGGATCAGTAGCGCTTGGTTCAGGATCAGTGGTGCTTGATTCAGGATGAGTAGCGCTTGATTCAGGATCAGTAGCGCTTGGTTCAGGATCAGTGGTGCTTGATTCAGGATCAGTAGCGCTTGGTTCAGGATCAGTAGCGCTTGGTTCAGGATCAGTGGTGCTTGATTCAGGATGAGTAGCGCTTGATTCAGGATCAGTAGCGCTTGACTCAGGATGCGGAGAACTCAGTTCGCTTGATTCTCGCTACAGAATGTATGACTCAGTAGGACTTCAGGACCCCGATACCCTCTGCTTGCTAAAGGTACCTATGACTAATCAATCACCGGCAGTCAGTATGAACGGGTAATAACCCCTACGCAACTAAATGTGTGTTGCCATACATCAATCACAGAATCGAGTCTGGAAAATGCATACCCAACCATCAGTGACAGCCTTTGGTAGGAGCATTTAAACGCAGAGGTTAAGACAAGAAGACATTGTGGACAGACTGTCTAGGTACGGTAGGGGCACAGGTTTTGCCAACAGTATAACAGCTGTTTCAGGGTGTGTATAGAAATCTTAATAAAGTCGGCTATGAACAAAACGAATTTGCGTGTACATTTTGCGAAACCAAACGCTAAGAATTGTAGAGATTCTTATGGAGTCCACAGAGAATTTCCATCAGCATTTCTGTTGGCCTTCGTGACTTTTAGGCGACTTTTTTTCTGTCCAGGTCATCAAGATTCGTCTTCAATCTATTCTTATGTTAGCTCGTAGCACTTTGTATATAACTGAAAATGCATTAATTTTACTCGATTTGCTTGAATCCTATAGAATAATTGAATGTTTCTAGACGGCTAGCTGTCTAGATGGGTGTCTAGATGGGTGTCTAGATGGGTGTCTAGAAGGGTATCTAGATAAGTGTCTAGATGGGTGTCTAGATGGGTGTCTGGGTGTCTAGATTAGTGCCTAGATTGGTGTCTAGATGGGTGTCTAGATGGGTGTCTGAGTGTCTAGATGGGTATCTAGATAAGTGTCTAGATGAGTGTCTGGGTGTCTAGATGGGTGTCTAGATGGGTGTCTAGATGGGTGTCTGGGTGTCTAGATGGGTGTCTAGATGGGTGTCTGGGTGTCTAGATGGGTGTCTAGATAAGTGTCTAGATGGGTGTCTAGATGGGTGTCTGAGTGTCTAGATGGGTATCTAGATAAGTGTCTAGATGGGTGTCTGGGTGTCTAGATGGGTATCTATATAAGTGTCTAGATGGGTGTCTAGATGGTGTCTAGATGGGTGTCTAGATTGGTGTCTAGATGGGTGTCTAGATGGGTGTCTAGATGGGTGTCTAGATTAGTGCCTAGATTGGTGTCTAGATGGGTGTCTAGATGGGTGTCTAGATGGGTGTCTAGATTAGTGCCTAGATTGGTGTCTAGATGGGTGTCTAGATTAGTGTCTAGATTAGTGCCTAGATTGGTGTCTAGATGGGTGTCTAGATGGGTGTCTAGATGGGTATCTAGATAAGTGTCTAGATGGGTGTCTAGATGGGTGTCTAGATGGGTGTCTAGATTAGTGCCTAGATTGGTGTCTAGATGGGTGTCTAGATTAGTGCCTACATTGGTGTCTGGATTATAGATGTCTTGATTGGCATTTAGATGGGTGTCTAGATGGGTGTCTAGATTAGTGCCTAGATTGGTGTCTAGATGGGTGTCTAGATTAGTGCCTACATTGGTGTCTGGATTATAGATGTCTTGATTGGCATATAGATGGGTGTCTAGATGGGTGTCTAGATGGGTGTCTAAATAGATATATAGATGTTTAGATGCGTATCTAGATAGTTGTCTAAATGGGTGTCTAGATAGTGTCTAGATTGGTGTCTTAATGGGTGTCTAGAATGTGTCTAGATGGGTGTTTAGATGAGTGTCCAGATAGGTGTCCAGAGGGGTAAGAGACAAGGTGCTCTAAGATCATGAGAAGAAGTATTCATAGTTTACTTTTAGCCGGGAAGTTTTGTCTCCATTAGAATAGTCGAATATTTTCTAGCCACACTACTTTGCTATGCCAGTAGCGCATCTCGCGGCAGTTCCACAGATCGGCAGTGCAGGGTATTGGGTGCAGCACGCCACCCCAGCTGATTGGCCAGCCCTAGCCCTACCACATCGTCCAGAGGACCAGAAATCTAGAAATCTAGAAAATCCCGGAGAGAATGGACTCTGCCTTCTCAACGTGCCTAGCTAGTCCCACTGAACCCTATCAAAAGTGCATCAAATAGTCGTTCGCTAAGCAATAGTCAATAGGCAATGACCACGGCTAAAGGCTCGGTAGTTGTGATGAAAGACGGCAGTGATGACAATGACAGCTCGGAGTCTCCACCCCAGAGGCAGCAGCAGCAGCACACCAGATTGAGAAAGTACTCTGTGGTTGATCCTCAGATTGATCTGCTGGGTAAGTTTCTTACTGCAGCATTTGATCGGGTTTTGCCTGGTGCTAAGATGGTTTTGAAAGACAGTGATGAGTTAAAGGGCAGAGAGATAAAATGAGCGACAGAGAGATAAGATGAGAGACAGAGAGATAAGATGAGAGACAGAGAGATAAGATGAGAGACAGAGAGATAAGATGAGAGACAGAGAGATAAGATGAGAGACAGAGAGATAAGATGAGAGACAGAGAGATAAGATGAGAGACAGAGAGATAAGATGAGAGACAGAGAGATAAGATGAGAGACAGAGAGATAAGATGAGAGACAGAGAGATAAGATGACAGACAGAGAGATAAGATGAGAGACAGAGAGATAAGATGAGAGACAGAGAGATAAGATGAGAGACAGAGAGATAAGATGAGAGACAGAGAGATAAGATGAGAGACAGAGAGATAAGATGAGAGACAGAGAGATAAGATGAGAGACAGAGAGATAAGATGAGAGACAGAGAGATAAGATGAGAGACAGAGAGATAAGATGAGAGACAGAGAGATAAGATGTTGGAATAGGGATAAGAGATGAGATAATGGACAGGAGATGGGATCAGGGACATGGAGATGGGATAAGGGACACAGAGATGGGATCAGGGACATGGAGATGGGATAAGGGACACAGAGATGGGGTAAGGGACACAGAGATGGGATCAGGGACACAGAGATGCGATAAGGGACACAGAGATGGGATAAGGGACACAGCTGAGATAGGATAAGGGACGCTGTAAGACAAGAACCCCAGCAGGTAAGACAAACACAAGCAGTATTAACCAAACGGAATTAGACACGAGAAGTCGGGTTCAAAGTGAGACCACGTGAGTGAGATAAGTGAGTGCACGGTGCAGCTGAGAGAGTGAGATTACTTACTTACTTACTACTGACGGGGGGCGCAGGCGCCGCGAATAGGCCGCGAGGCCCCTATCGCAACCCCAAGGTAAAAGAGCACAAGGATTAGCCTTGGGGGTGCGCCCAGTCCCCGCCAGTAGTCGGCAGGTCCGCAGTGGAGGCATCGGCGACCCTCATCCGGCCGGAGTCCCGGACGAAGGCGCGGAGGTCTCGGATATTGTCCGCGGTGGTCAGCTCGTCCATCCGCTGGGGGTGGCCGAGGTATTTGTGCCGCGCCTTGTTGAAGTAAGGGCAGAAGGTGACGTGATGCTCCGCGGTCTCCTCTCCTATGCCACAGAAGGGGCAGGTGGGAGGGCAACCGGTTTGCAACGATATATGTCTCTGGAAGAATCCGTGGCCGGTTAGGACCATGCACATCTCCCTGAGGTCGGTTCTGTTAAGCGAAATCAGATAATCAGAGACTTTCCTGTTCAGGTTAGGCATGGCAGAGCGGCTCTGCCTGTACTCGGTGCAGCTGTTCCAGTGGAGCTGGTGCTGCTGATGGAGCCACCTGTTGATATGGCGGGTGACTTGCGACCTGGGGGTGGGTAGCCTCATCAGACGGTGGTTGCCGTCTGGGTTGCTGCCCTCCTTGGCGAGAGAGTCCGCGAGCTCGTTGCCCAGGATGTTGCTGTGACCAGGTGTCCAGATAATTCTAATCCTGTTAAGGACTGAGAGAGATTGCACACTGCGGTGGCATTGAGATACTGTAGCAGCGGAGATATTCTCAGTGGTTAAGGCCTTAATAGCAGCTTGGCTATCAGTGTAGAAATTAATGTCAAAATTATTAATGTTCGCCTGAAACAGTTGCTGGGCACACTGCTCGATGGCGCAAATTTCAGCTTGGAAAACTGAGGTGTTCTCACCGAGGTGCAGACTTTCCTGGAGAAGCATCTTACCCTCGTGGAAAATGGCAATACCCGCTCCAGCGCGGCCGTTGAACAGCGAGCCGTCGGTGAAGCAGTGAATGCCCTGGCTGCGCCGGTTCACACCGACATCCAGCGGAATGTTGTCTCGGCCAGGGATGGCGGTCTTGAAGCCCCTCCTGATGTTGAGGGCGGGAGGTCGACTATCCACATTGCCCAGGTCCATGTGGATGTTGTTAAGGTCGCGGCGGACAAAGTCCATATGCGGGATTAATGTTTTCATTGGCATAAAGCCAGAGGGCGCGTTATTTAACGTTTTATCTCTGATAAGCCGGGAGGCAGACTTCATAGCCTCCGCCCTAATAAATAGGTGAAGCGGAGGTAGGTTAAGGAGAGAGTGAGATTAAGAACAGAAAGTACTTCTAACTGAAATGGCTCTATAAGCCTTATAGCTAGAGCCAATTTCGCGCTATAGTCGAGCACCTGGCAGGCATCCCGCAGCCACCGAGACCGCACGTGTTTCTGCGGTATCAGATTCAAGGAGAAAGAGGGTTTTCTGACAATTCCACAAGGGAAGAAAAAAGCAAGCCCGCGGCCTGAATGGTACGATAGGGGAAAATGCTTTTGCCGAAATGTTTTCCTCACAAACTATGGGGCGGTGATGTGTCAGTAGCATCTGTGGGCGGTCGATTTTGATGTAATTCGAATTTTTTGGCGAACCACATGCGGGTGTTGGAGTGGAGTTTGCTTGACTGTTTTCACCCGATGTCTTCATTGTAAGCTAGCTTAGAGTCAAGTACATTACCCCGTGTTTTTTCATCAGGGGTTGGGAGATTCAGGGGTTGGAAGAGTCATGGGTTGAGAGATTCAGGGGTTGGAAGAGTCAGGGGTTGAGAGAGTCAGGGGTTGAGAGAGTCAGGGGTTGAAAGAGTCATGGGTTGAGAGATTTAGGGGTTGGAAGAGTCAGGGGTTGAGAGAGTCAGGGGTTGAGAGAGTCAGGGGTTGAGAGAGTCAGGGGTTGAGAGAGTCAGGGGTTGAGAGAGTCAGGGGTTGAGAGAGTCAGGGGTTGAGAGAGTCAGGGGTTGAGAGAGTCAGGGGTTGAGAGAGTCAGGGGTTGAGAGAGTCAGGGGTTGAGAGAGTCAGGGGTTGAGAGAGTCAGAAGTTGAGAGAGTCAGAGGTTGAGAGATTCAGGGGTTGAGAGAGTCAGGGATTGAGAGATTCAGGGGTTGAGAGAGTCAGGGATTGAGAGAGTCAGAGGTTGAGAGAGTCAGAGGTTGAGAGAGTCAGGGTTTGAGAGAGTCAGAGGTTGAGAGAGTCAGGGTTTGAGAGAGTCAGGGGTTGAAAGAGTCAGGGTTTGAGAGAGTCAGGGGTTGAGAGAGTCAGGGTTTGAGAGAGTCAGGGGTTGAGAGAGTCAGAAGTTCAGACAGTCAGGAGTATGAATGAAAAACATTTAATAAATAAAGTGCTCTCAAAGCCAGACTATGAATTCCCTCAGGGGTCAAGATGGAGCGCAAGTCGCACCCGGTGCTAAGTTTCTGCAAGAGTGCTATCGGTGGCTGTACAGTGTCAACCATATCTACCAATGTTATATGGTATTGCAGGCAGCCAGGCATCATTTGGTGATCTATTGGGGATGAGCTCAGGGTTTTAACCCCCCCTCTCAGGCCAGCAGCGCATCTGGCACTTAATTGGAGGTGGGTTTAGGCCGGGTGATTTTTATGGCCTCCATTTAAACAATGCCTTGTCCCCGGGCCTTCCTCAATCGGAGAGAGAGAGCGCTCGCATGGATTGATCAGCCAGGCTGCCCAGAGGCCGGGGAGGGGGCAGTCTGGAGGGCTTGTCATGTTTGTGCAAAACTGCCATAGTATGAGAGGCTGACAATGCATCTCGGATGAGGGGGTGTATTATAGTTGGTTATGCATTTAGTTAGGTATGCATATAATATTAACCCTTATTTAAGTCACACATCTCCACAATTAACAAATACGATTTTCCATATATTATCTCCCTAAACTCGAGTCTGCCTCATCCACGTATCTAATCTCCATGATCTGGAAATCTAATCACCCATTCACAAATCTAATCACCCATTCACAAATCTAGGCACCCATTCACAAATCTAATCACCCATTCACAAATCTAATCACCCATTAACAAATCTAGTCACCCATTCACAAATCTAAATACCCATTCAAAAATCTAGTCACCCATTCACAAATCTAGGCACCCATTCACAAATCTAATCACCCATTCACAAATCTAATCACCCATTAACAAATCTAGTCACCCATTCACAAATCTAGGCACCCATTCACAAATCTAATCACCCATTCAAAAATCTAATCACCCATTCACAAATCTAGGCACCCATTCAAAAATCTAATCACCCATTCAAAAATCTAATCACCCATTCACAAATCTAGGCACCCATTCAAAAATCTAATCACCCATTCAAAAATCTAATCACCCATTCACAAATCTAGGCACCCATTCAAAAATCTAATCACCCATTCAAAAATCTAATCACCCATTCACAAATCTAGTCACCCATTCAAAAATCTAATCACCCATTCACAAATCTAGTCACCCATTCACAAATCTAATCACCCATTCACAAATCTAATCACCCATTCACAAATCTAATCACCCATTCACAAATCTAATCACCCATTCACAAATCTAATCACCCATTCACAAATCTAATCACCCATTCACAAATCTAATCACCCATTCACAAATCTAATCACCCATTCACAAATCTAATCACCCATTCACAAATCTAGGCACCCATTCAAAAATCTAATCACCCATTCAAAAATCTAACCACCCATTCACAAATCTAGTCACCCATTCAAAAATCTAATCACCCATTCACAAATCTAGTCACCCATTCACAAATCTAATCACCCATTCACAAATCTAATCACCCATTCACAAATCTAGTCACCCATTCACAAATCTAATCACCCATTCACAAATCTAGTCACCCATTCACAAATCTAATCACCCATTCACAAATCTAATCACCCATTCACAAATCTAATCACCCATTCACAAATCTAATCACCCATTCAAAAATCTAATCACCCATTCACAAATCTAGTCACCCATTCAAAAATCTAATCACCCATTCACAAATCTAATCACCCATTCACAAATCTAATCACCCATTCACAAATCTAGGCACCCATTCAAAAATCTAATCACCCATTCAAAAATCTAGGCACCCATTCAAAAATCTAATCACCCATTCAAAAATCTAGTCACCCATTCACAAATCTAGGCACCCATTCACAAATCTAATCACCCATTCACAAATCTAATCACCCATTCACAAATCTAGGCACCCATTCAAAAATCTAATCACCCATTCAAAAATCTAATCACCCATTCACAAATCTAGGCACCCATTCAAAAATCTAATCACCCATTCAAAAATCTAATCACCCATTCACAAATCTAGGCACCCATTCAAAAATCTAATCACCCATTCAAAAATCTAATCACCCATTCACAAATCTAGTCACCCATTCAAAAATCTAATCACTCATTCACAAATCTAGTCACCCATTCACAAATCTAATCACCCATTCACAAATCTAATCACCCATTCACAAATCTAATCACCCATTCACAAATCTAATCACCCATTCACAAATCTAATCACCCATTCACAAATCTAATCACCCATTCACAAATCTAATCACCCATTCACAAATCTAATCACCCATTCACAAATCTAATCACCCATTCACAAATCTAGGCACCCATTCAAAAATCTAATCACCCATTCAAAAATCTAACCACCCATTCACAAATCTAGTCACCCATTCAAAAATCTAATCACCCATTCACAAATCTAGTCACCCATTCACAAATCTAATCACCCATTCACAAATCTAATCACCCATTCACAAATCTAATCACCCATTCACAAATCTAATCACCCATTCACAAATCTAGTCACCCATTCACAAATCTAGTCACCCATTCACAAGTCTAATCTCTCTTATCTATATTTTTAATCACTTCTCCCCAACAGATCTAATCTCTTCTGATCCAGAACTGTAATCTGCACAATGCAGTAATCCTGGATTTCCTCAAAAAAACGCAGGCTTCACAGCTTCTAGCAGAACAGCAAGACCCCCTGTCACACCCGTTCATATGTGTCCACTACAGCGGTGAGTGCCTCATAATCCTTCCCGCAGGCAGTACAAGCAAAAGGCTGTATTGCAATATGTAAATAACAACAGAATTGAGAAGGAATGAAGGAATACAAAATCCGTAGCATTGGGATAAAAACTGACTTTCTAGCGCGGAGAGACAGGCGGCACAGCGGAGGGGATTTGAACTGGGCCATCGTTTGTTTGTAAGCGAAGGATCGAGGCATATATAATATATGCTGCAGTTTTTCTGCGTTACATTTTCAATTTTTTTCAATTCTCTCCTCCAGTGACTTTATTTGCAGTGCAAGAGTTACTATTGACTACCATCGACTGCAATTCAGGTTCATCTCTCTGTGTTGCTATGCTGAATGCAAAACTGACGCAGTGTGTGCAGAAGAGAGGGGGAGGGAGAGAAAGGAAACGGTATAGATGGAGAGAGGTAGAGAGGAGAGAAGAGGAGAGAGGGAGAGGGGAGAGAGGGAGAGGGGAGAGAGGGAGAGGGGAGAGAGGGAGAGGGGAGAGAGGGAGAAGAGAGAGAGGGAGAAGGGAGAGAAGGAGAAGGGAGAGAAGAAGAAGGGAGAGAAGGAGAAGGGAGAGATGGAGAAGGGAGAGAGGGAGAAGGGAGAGGGAGAGGGGAGAGATGGAGAAGGGTTAGACTTAGTTAGTTAGACTGGAGAGAGGTAGAAGGGAGACAGGGAGAGAGGCGAAAGGCAGAGAGGCGGAGGGGAGAGAGGCGGATGAAAGAGAGGTAGAGATGAAGAGAGTGGGAGGGGGAGAGGGGGAGGGGAAGAGGGGAGAGGGAGCTGATCACGAGCAGGAGTTCGCAGTCCACAGATGAAACAGAGTTTCCAACTGCGGCGAAAAAATACAGCATAAAATCAGAGAGCTTCATAAATAATGAAATGCGAAGAGGAAAAAACTCAAAGAGCAGTTGAGTTAATACAGCTGACCAAATAAGCATCTCGGATTGGTGTTGAGTTTCCCTAAATCTTTTAAAGTTCATTCCTAATCCCTAGAACAAATAAGCACTTCAATCTGGAGCACAAAACACTTTTGTAAGGACGTGGCATTTTCTATTTGAAAATACTTTTGACTGTTTCTCTATCATCATCATTATTAAACAGTTAACAAGCGATTCAGTTAATCAATCAATCAATCAATCAGTCAGTCAATCAATCAATCAATCAATCAGTCAATCAATCGATCAGTCAAGCAATCAATCAATCAGTCAATCAATCAATCAATCAATCAATCAATCAATCAATTAATCAATCAATTAATCGATCAATCAATTAATCATCAATCAGTCAATCAATCAATCAATCAATCAATCAATCAATCAATTAATCAATCAATTAATCGATCAATCAATCAATCATCAATCAGTCAATCAATCAATCAATCAATCAATCAATCAATTAATCAATCAATTAATCGATCAATCAATCAATCATCAATCAGTCAATCAATCAATCAATCAATCAATCAATTAATCAATCAATTAATCGATCAATCAATCAATCATCAATCAGTCAATCAATCAATCAATCAATCAATCAATCAATCAATTAATCAATCAATTAATCGATCAATCAATCAATCATCAATCAGTCAATCAATCAATCAATCAATCAATCAATTAATCAATCAATTAATCGATCAATCAATCAATCATCAATCAGTCAATCAATCAATCAATTAATCGATCAGTCATGAAATGCAATCAATCAATCGTCGTTCGCTCATTTAATTAACCGCTCAATCAATAAATCATTCATTCAATCAACCAATTATTTACAATAATATATACGCCCTGAGCGCACAAACAGATCAATACATGAGTGATATATCAAGCGCATTATTGTTGAAAGTAAAAAGTTTCACAATTTCTATAATAATGAAGCTTATGCAGCTTTGGCTGTTCTGCATTATCGGCATCGGCGCTGCATCATAAACTAAAGCTGATAAATAATCAACCAATAGAAATTGATTTGCGCAATTTCGGCCAAAAGAGCTGTGACGGCTTTATCATCATTTGAAACGCAAAAACGGAAGCGCCTGTGACAGTCTGATGGCACAGAATGAAAATCCGAAGCCGCGAAGGCGGAAATTTTCACATGAAATCTGTTCTCGCGATCCCATTAGTTTTTATCGTTCTCAATTAATTTTCCTATTGCAACCTCATTGCAGGGCCCGTCCCATTTCCAATTCTTGCAGATTCAGTTCTAGACTAACGAAGGGAAAAGTGCCTATACACAGCTCTAATTGGGAGTTCTCTCCTCACTTAAAGCCTTAATAGTTCGGCTGTGGCTGTCAATTAGGGAAGATTGAGTTTTTGACTTTTTCAGTCTATGCTATATATACGAGCGTAGCTGCATTATCTATCAAAGTATACATTAGTTTCCTGGCCTGTTGTACTCTCAGTGTAGTGTCGAACTAGAATGTTCTTTAACTAGAATTAGCTTTAAAACAGGAAAACTAGGCTAAATATATAATCTCGCATTTAATAATATGGGGTAGCAGGGTTGCGGGCAATAATATCGCATTTAGTAATGTCTGGGGTAGGATGGGTGCAGGCAATAAAATCGCATTTAACTATCTGGGGTAGCAGGGGTGCAGGCAATAAAATCGAATTTAACAGTCTGGGGTAGTAGGGGTGCAGGCAATAAAATCGAATTTAACAGTCTGGGGTAGTAGGGGTGCAGGCAATAAAATCGCATTTAACAGTCTGGGGTAGCAGGGGTGCAGGCAATAAAATCGCATTTAACAGTCTGGGGTAGCAGGGGTGCAGGCAATAAAATCGCATTTAACAGTCTGGGGTAGCAGGGGTGCAGGCAATAAAATCACATTTGACAATCTGGGTAGCAGGGTGCTAAAAGTGCGTCACTATTAAAAACTAAAAGCATATACTCCTAGCTCATTGATTAGATTATGGGCTCGAACATAAAAACGATGAAATCAGTTATTAATTATAAAATTAGGCTTGGATTTTATAGGAATACTCTTATTGGTGAATTTTTTCTAAATTATTCCCGCCAATTTTAAAGCTAATGGTCCAACTGATTACAAATTAATATTATTCCGTTTAATCGAAGTGGTTTGTTTACTTTTCGAGAGAGTGACAGAAAGAGGAGTTGGAATTTTTTGTTTTATCGGAATTCCCCATGTTGGAACTGCCTGCCTCAGTCTGGCTTCGCAGCGGCGCAATTGTTGCACGAGAGAGGCTTCTACTATGAGCCAGGAGAATGATGGAGAAGATGAGAGTCTGAAGTGCCTCTTTTTAGGATGAGGGGAAGGGCGTGAACGGAATTAATGAAATGAAAACAGTGTTTTTCTCTGCTTAATCCATACGATGCCGGTGCAGTGCCATGGATTATCCACTCAAGTAAAAGTTTTGGTTGACGTTTGAGCTTGCATCTCGCAGTCATTTCGCTACGGGGAACTTATATTAGGACATCTCTCTGAGTCTTTGGGTACTTCCTTTATAATTGTCCAATAAAGGACAATTCTATAGTCCTTTTTTCTCAACTACACGAGCATAGACGATGAATTATTTTATTTTATTGAAAAACTTGTCAGCTATGCTCTATTCCGCTACTTAGAGTACTGCTTAATGAAAAGTAGCAAAGAAAACATCTTTGCTAGTTGCTAGTTTTAGCTCTCGATATGGCTTTTGATTTAGCTTTGAATCTTGCTTCGATTTCAGCATATCTGCACTTAGTTTTGTGAATCTCACTCAGAGTTCAGCAAACTTGACTCTGATTTCATTGAATCGAACTCCAGTTTCAGGGAATCATGCCCCGATTTCAATGAAGCTAAGTCGGATTTCAGTGAATCTTACATCGATTTCAGTGAATCTCACTTTGATTTCAGTGAAGCTAACTCGGAGTTCAGTGAATCTCACTCAGAGTTTAGTTAATTTCACATAGATTTCAGTAAAGTTAACTCGGTGTTCAGTGAATCTCTCTTTTGATTTCAGTGAATCCCGCTTTGATTTCAGTGAAGTTAACTCGGAGTTCAGTGAATCTCACTTTGATTTCATTTCAGTGAAGTTAACTCGGAGTTCAGTGAATCTCTCTTCGATTTCAGTGAAGTTAACTCGGAGTTCAGTGAATCTCACTCCGTGATTAGCAGATCAGACTCCGACTCCAACAAATCTCACTTCGACTTCAGTGAATACAACTCTGAGCTTAGTGCATCTGACTCTGATATCGGTGACTGCCATCGTGAATCTTGATAGGATTTCGGCAACAAAGAGCAGCAGCAGCAGCAGCAGCAGCAGCAGCAGCAGAATCAGTGTCATTTCGTCAGCAACACAAGAAGGCGTTGGCCCGAACCCCAATTTTCCAATATCGATTTCCCAATGATGCGGCACAGCTGCCTTATTATATCAATACGTAGCGGGGACCCTGTGTAACACTTGGCCGCTTCGCGAATCCCTTTACTTTTTCTTACTTTTCTTTCCCTGTCGATGAGTCACGGATGAGGCTGAGAAATGAGTGAGGGAAGGCAGATCTGTTGGTTGATAGTCCGGGGGCTGACAACCCCTGCAGAGGCCTGGGACCTCCCCAATCCTGTCTTGAATCCGCCACTGTTCCTCTCTCAGCCAAGGAGAACCCTATTCGAGCGAAGATTCTGGAATAATCCGATGTCGCAAAGGACCCTCACCTTCTGGGAACTGGTTTAGCTGAACTCGTAATTTTTCGTAGAATCCAATTTTTATCTTTTCTTATGCAGAAATCAAGTTGTCTTTTTACACAAAAGAGCGACAAGCAAATTGAATTTATTTCTCTGAAAATGGGTGTAAGTCCCATGAGCAAAGCCTCTCTATCCGGGCCCTGGGGTCCTTTGAAACTTCGCAATAGCAATCCGGCCCGCTCAATGTTTGTGTCTCTTCTCAGCTCGCTGCCTTCCTATCTCATCTCTTCTCTCTCCTCTCTCCCCTCTTCTCTCTCCTCTCTCCCCTCTTCTCTCTCCTCTCTCCTTTCTTCTTCCCCCTCTCCCCTCTTCTCTCTTCTCTCTCCATCTTCTCTCTCCTCTCTATTCTCTTATCTTTTCTCTCTCCTCTCTCCCCTCTCACCTCTTCTCTCCTCTCTCACCTCTTTTCTCCCCTCTCATCTTTTCTCTCTCCTCTCTCCCCTCTCACCTCTTCTCTCTTCTCTCTCCCCTCTTCTCTCTCCTCTCTCTTCTCTTGTCTTTTCTCTCTCCTCTCTCCCCTCTCCCCTCTCACCTCTTCTCTCCCCTCTCATCTTTTCTCTCTTCTCTCTCTCTTCTCTCTCCTCTCCTCTCCTCTCTTCTCTGCAGAGGGAGGGAGGAAGGGAGAGAGTAATCCCTCTCACCTCTTCCGTCTCCTTTCTCCTTTCTTCTTCCCCTATCTCCCCTCGTCCTTTTTCCCTCTCTTCTCTCTTCCCTCTCCCTTCCTATCTCTCCTCTCTCCTCTTTCCTTTCATTTCTCATCCCGTCTATCGTCTCATTTTCTCTCCTCTCCTCTCCCACCTGGCCGGCAGCCCGCAGCTGGATTATTTATCTAGCTAATCCTGAGGTAAAAAAAACGTTTACTGACCTCCTGGTACGGAGCTTTTCACTCCAGACTCTCCGCTTGCGATCTCTCTGTACCCCTGGCTGAGAACCAATCCGAGGAATCAATTCTCCCATACCGAAGAAGAGGCTGCGAGGATGGGAGGCCAGCTGGAGATGATGAAGGAAAGGTATTTGAAACTGGTTGGGGCACAGCCTGAGCGAGGCGGACAAGCAGAACGTAAGCTGGCGGGAGAATCCTGCTGATCAGTGTGGTTCAGTGCTCAGCCTCCCTTCCCTGTCTTAGGATTTGAGATCCTTGTTTTTAATTAGCCATTAATTTAAAGCCACTTAACCGTTACAGTTCTAGTGCCACTGTAAGTCAAAGTGGACATGCCGCAAGGTAATTAACTCTGTACTGTTATAAATTATTTATCATAAGATCAAGCTAACTCCACTTTACTGTCGATTAAATTGTCGTTAAAATCAGTGATTTAAAATGAAAAAGGAATTTTGACAGCGCTGCTTTATTCCTTTCTAATCTTTTTGTTGGAAAACTCCGTCCATTTACATTAGTGCCTACTAACAGTAGTAGACAAGTAGATAAATATTTGAAAGTTAATTTATTTAATTTATTCAGATATTGAGCATCCGTGTTTCAAACATCGCACTTCACTCATTGGGGAGTCCATCTGGCGCTCATTGGGGAGTTCATCTGGCGCTCATTGGGGAGTTCATCTGGCGCTCATTGGGGAGTTCATCTGGCGCTCATTGGGGAGTTCATCTGGCGCTCATTGGGGAGTTCATCTGGCGCTCATTGGGGAGTTCATCTGGCGCTCATTGAGGAGTCCATCTGGCGCTCATTGGGGAGTCCATCTGGCGCTCATTGGGGAGTTCATCTGGCGCTCATTGGGGAGTTCATCTTTAACTTATTGGGGAGTTCATCTGGCGCTCATTGGGGAGTCCATCTGGCGCTAGTATCCTGAGGAAGCTGATGTTTAAAGCAAAAAAGCGTCAGGCCAGAAAGATATCAAGTCGACAAGTAGATAAATATGCCAAAGATATCAGCATGCCCTGTGAGCTTCGGCATCAACGCCTCCGTCTAAGCCATGGCTTAACCCTTGGGCTTGGCCTACCAAAAAGTTCCAACAATGTACCACTGACATCTCAGCAATTCCCCCCCGTAAGCCTTGAGATCTCAGCAGTTTGACGGCTCGAACTCCTGAGATGAGTTGGAGCAATTAGGAGAGGTCTCGGGCCCCGCGCCGCGCGCTCATTATTCTTCTCCGGCTGGCTGCTCTCGCCTGTCGATCCGCCTCGCTCAACTCGCCGCCTCGCCTTTGTTTTCAGTCTCGAATGGATGGGGGGCTGCTGTAGTCTTGTTATTCGTTGCTGCATTCACTGAGGCCTCCATTGTTGTGCTGGCTTTCGTGCCTCTATTGTCTGACTTGCCTGCCTTTACTTAACTTTGCCTCTTTTAGGCTTACTTATTCTGCCGAATTTCCGAGCCCTATACCTTTGGGGCTCATAGAGTGACTCTATTGAGTTCATTGGAGCTCATAGAGTGAGTCCACTAGGGGCTCATAGAGTGAGTTCATTGGGGCTCATAGAGTGACTCTATTGGGGCTCATAGAGGGAGTCCATTGGAGTTGATAGAGAGAGTTCAGTAGAGCTCATAGAGTCGCTTTATTGGGGCTCATAGAGTGAGTTCATTGAAGCTCATAGAGTGAGTTCATTGTGGCTCATAGAGTGACTCTATTGGGGCTCTTAGAGTGAGTTCATTAGGGCTCATACAGTGACTCTATTGGGGCTCATAGAGTGAGTTCATTAGGGCTCATACAGTGACTCTATTGGGGCTCAAAGAGTGAGTTCATTAGAGCTCATGGAGTGAGTCCAATAGGGCTCATAGAGTGAGTCCATTAGGGCTCATAGAGTGAGTTCATTAGGGCTCATAGAGTGAGTTCATTAGGGCTCATAGAGTGAGTTCATTGTGGCTCATAGAGTGACTCTGTTGGGGCTCTTAGAGTGAGTTCATTAGGGCTCATACAGTGACTCTATTGGGGCTCATAGAGTGAGTTCATTAGGGCTCATACAGTGACTCTATTGGGGCTCATAGAGTGAGTTCATTAGAGCTCATGGAGTGAGTCCAATAGGGCTCATAGAGTGAGTCCATTAGGGCTCATAGAGTGAGTCCGTTAGGGCTCATAGAGTGAGTCCATTAGGGCTCATAGAGTGAGTCCAATAGAGCTCATAGAGTGAGTTCATTGAAGCTCATAGAGTGAGTTCATTGTGGCTCATAGAGTGACTCTATTGGGGCTCTTAGAGTGAGTTCATTAGGGCTCATACAGTGACTCTATTGGGGCTCATAGAGTGAGTTCATTAGGGCTCATACAGTGACTCTATTGGGGCTCAAAGAGTGAGTTCATTAGAGCTCATGGAGTGAGTCCAATAGGGCTCATAGAGTGAGTCCATTAGGGCTCATAGAGTGAGTTCATTAGGGCTCATAGAGTGAGTTCATTAGGGCTCATAGAGTGAGTTCATTGTGGCTCATAGAGTGACTCTGTTGGGGCTCTTAGAGTGAGTTCATTAGGGCTCATACAGTGACTCTATTGGGGCTCATAGAGTGAGTTCATTAGGGCTCATACAGTGACTCTATTGGGGCTCATAGAGTGAGTTCATTAGAGCTCATGGAGTGAGTCCAATAGGGCTCATAGAGTGAGTCCATTAGGGCTCATAGAGTGAGTCCGTTAGGGCTCATAGAGTGAGTCCATTAGGGCTCATAGAGTGAGTCCAATAGAGCTCATAGAGTGAGTTCATTAGGGCTCATATAGTGAGTTCATTAGGACTCGTAGAGTGAGTTCATTGTGGCTCATAGAGTGACTCTATTGGGGCTCATAGAGTGAGTTCATTAGGGCTCATACAGTGACTCTATTGGGGCTCATAGAGTGAGTTCATTAGAGCTCATGGAGTGAGTCCAATAGGGCTCATAGAGTGAGTCCATTAGGGCTCATAGAGTGAGTTCATTAGGGCTCATAGAGTGAGTTCATTAGGGCTCGTAGAGTGAGTTCATTAAGGCTCATAGGGTGGGTCCATTAGGGCTCATAGAGTGAGTCCATTAGGGCTCATAGAGTGAGTCCATTAGGGCTCATAGAGTGAGTCCAATAGAGCTCATAGAGTGAGTTCATTAGGGCTCATATAGTGAGTTCATTAGGACTCGTAGAGTGAGTCCATTAGGGCTCGTAGAGTGAGTTCATTAGGGCTCATATAGTTAGTTCATTAGGGCTCATATAGTGAGTTCATTAGGGCTCATAGAGTGGGTCCATTAGGGCTCATAAAGTGGGTCCATTAGGGCTCATAGAGTGAGTTCATTAGGGCTCATACAGTGAGTTCATTAGGGCTCCTAGAGTGGGTCCATTAGGCGTTCATTAAGTCAATTTGACACCACACAAGTCGATTAAATGCTCAATGGAGTCTTATTGTATTGATGATAATCCAGCTAATTCACACTTAGCGCACGGCAACTACCTGTTGTCTGAAACTCATCTCCACATGAGCCTTGCACATACATAAATTAGCATGTTAAGGACAGCATACAACTGTCAATCACGGAGACTAGAGATCTGCCTTCCTGTCTTCTCTAGTCTCAATATTGCTCCAATCGTAGCTAGACCCCTCCACCGGCTCAAAAAAACCCTAGCGATCTTATGCATTGCAGTACTACAACCTTTAGCTTTTTCCAATCCCACCACAAATTCCCTACTCGCATTGTGTGGTTAAGGATCTGTGACGACAGTTTGATCGAATCATGGGGATTAAGGTCTGGGGATTATTCCTTAACTCCCAATAATAAAATAATGTTAGTTCTGCGCCTGCTGCTGCAAAGCAGATTAGTGAGTAAAATCCTGTTGTGCTTCAGCCCTTGAGTCCAGCCCCCATTTTGGTAGACCTGATTCACTACTGGGTGCTATGAGGTGAGTAGATGAATGCCATGAGGTGTGTAGATGAATGCCATGAGGTGTGTAGATGAGTGCCATGAGGTGTGTAGATGAGTGCCATGAGGTGTGTAGATGAGTGCCATGAGGTGTGTAGATGAGTGCCATGAGGTGTGTAGATGAGTGCCATGAGGTGTGTAGATGAATGCCATGAGGTGTGTAGATTAGTGCCATGAGGTGTGTAGATGAGTGCCATGAGGTGTGTAGATGAGTGCCATGAGACACGTAGCCTGAGCATCTCATAAAACGAAATCAGAGGCAAGGTGTGGCCGAGGGCAAAACAAGGCGGCACCTGCATAGGAAGGAATTGCTCAGCCAGCCAATGGCAGCGAAATCCCTCTAGATTTCTGCCTTTCCGTATATGGCAGGACTGGCTGCAACTGTTTTATGCTCCTGGCTGAGAAGAGAGTAAAGTGTAAAAATCAACAGTATTAGTCCTGAGCAAGCAAACCCCAGCTTGACCAGGTACTCAGCAAGCAGAATAGGAATTCCCCAACCGGAAACATTGGCATCCGCGGAAATGTACACCAGCCGACCGTTCACCAGAATCCGCCGTCTGCAGGACAAAGACTCGACGAGCAGTCAGCCAGCGCCGTCTTCGAGCCCCACCACCAAGATTGGGGGCGCGTCCTCGGGTTTGACCTCGGAGTTGGCTAAGGAGAAAAAGTTCGCACACCACCACCACCCCGTGTCGGTGATGGGGCCCATGAGGGTTGGCAGCATCCGAAGGCGCGACGGAGTTCGAGAGCCCGTCATAATGGGCAGTGAGTTGACGCAAGGAAAGCCTCGGAGATTTCTTGAGTTCTTGTGTTTTGCGTGATTTATTAACAATAATTGCTGAGGCCGGTAGCTGGTTTCTGGGTGGTTTATGGTTTTTCTGGATGAGTTCTTTCCAACCCAAACTGTAATCTGCGTCCGACAAAAAGCTTTCGTTTGCTGTTCACTTCATTAGTTTACTGTTGTTTGTCCCACTTTCAAAGAGGAATCGTACAGAGACATCAATTATTCAATTTGCACTGCTAGCTTAGTGTCACTTTTTATTACTAACCAAAGGTAGCTTTTTTATGGCTTACAGGGTTTTAAGTTGTTTTCGTTAGCTCAAGCTTGATGACAGTACGAGTAATTTGATTTGTGCCTTTCTGGGAATTCAGGGAATTCGATTAGAATATCGATTCTAGGAATTCGATTAGAGTATCGAATCTAATAATTCGATTATAATATCGATTCTAAGAATTCGATTAGAATATCGATTCTAAGAATTCGATTAGAATATCGATTCTAAGAATTCGATTAGAATATCGATTTTAAGATTTCGATTAAAATATCGATTCTAAGAATTCGATTAAAATATCGATTCTAATAATTCGATTAGAATATCGATTCTAGGAATTTGATTAGGATATCAATTCCAGGAATTCGATTAGAATATCGATTCTAGCAATTTGATTAGAGTATCGATTCTAATAATTTGATTAGAATTTCGATTCTAATAATTTGATTAGAATTTCGATTCTAAGAATTCGATTAAAATATCGATTCTAATAATTCGATTAGAATATCGATTCTAGGAATTTGATTAGGATATCGATTCTAGCAATTTGATTAGAGTATCGATTCTAATAATTTGATTAGAATTTCGATTCTAAGAATTCGATTAGAATATCGATTCTAATAATTCGATTAGAATATCGATTCTAATAATTCGACTAGAATATCGATTCTAAGAATTCGATTAGAATATCGATTCTAATAATTCGATTAGAATATCGATTCTAAGAATTCGACTAGAATATCGATTCTAATAATTCGATTAGAATATCGATTCTAAGAATTCGATTAGAATATCGATTCTAGGAATTTGATTAGGATATCGATTCCAGGAATTCGATTAGAATATCGATTCTAGCAATTTGATTAGAGTATCGATTCTAATAATTTGATTAGAATATCGATTCTAAGATTTCGATTAAAATATCGATTCTAAGAATTCGATTAGAATATCGATTCTAATAATTCGATTAGAATATCGATTCTAATAATTCGATTAGAATATCGATTCTAGGAACTCAATTAGAATATCGATTCTAAGAATTCCATCAAAATATCGATTCGAATAAATCGATTAGAATATCGATTCTAAGAATTCGATTGGAATATTAATTCTAAGAATTCCACAAAATTATCGATTCTTTATAGATATCGATTATTTCTCGTAAGAGTTGTCTTCTGCCAGCAAGAAACAGACGCAGTTTCCAAGCTTCATCAGTTCGATATGCCAGTGTGAAAGCTGGGCAGAGTGTCATCCCAAGCCAGTCACCTGCGGATGCAAATAATTAGAGACTTTTCGGTTTTGCGACTCGCACAGACCCAGCCTGTTCGTCACGCAGCCCCATCAAAGTCTCAGGTGGAGTTTTTGTCTTCACAGACGGTTTTCCTTCGACTAGGGAGAAGCCGGCTCCTCTAGAAGCAGAGCTATTCTGCTTGCAATCAGCGCGACAGGAATATCAAATGGCCAGGGTCGGAGAATGAAATTATGGCCCTCGGCTGGCTGCAGGCAGGCAGTGGGGGGACCCTGTCGTGCAATGCAAATTACCCTCAGACACTGTTGTTCGCCCTCTGTCATTGTTCCAAACCCTTTCTTGCATGCCGGAGCACATTTTTGAGAATAAGTCTCTCCGCGCTGCGTCTCCATAATCAATGCTCGAATTGGCGCTCCGTCGCTTTGCCTGTCATTTTGAAATGTTTGCCGGCTCTGCTCACTGCTCAGTCTCCCCTTCTTCATCTTCTCTCTCTCCCCCCTCTAGCTGCCTTCTCCTCGCACGAGAATTAGAGATCTGAAAACTCTAACTCAAAGCATGAAAACATAAGTTGCAGAAAAAATGGACAACGATTTGCCGTACAGTCTACTGAAAGTAGGCTAGTGCTGGAAAGTAGGTCGTATAATTTTTTCTCTCCAAATTTTAATATAATCTGAAATTAGCTGTCGTTTGAGCATAACATCAGGTCTACCATAGAGTTTTTATGTGTCAGAAGGGCTGTTGTTCCACACATGAAAGATTCAATGTTTCATTTCTTGTAGATTGACTCTTATACACCTGTTAGACTGGTTTTGAAACCAACACTAGCTACACACCTGTAGGCCAAGGTTTGCTTCACCCTGCAATCGTAACAACTTTGACAGTTCTTGAAAAAAGATTTGAAAGCTTTTAACAATACAAGGGAGTGTAAATAGAAGCGCGATGCGCTACCTCCATATTCGTGTATTTGTTGCGATCAATCTGCAATCAGTGTTTCTTTGTTGCTCACCTGAGGATCCGTTTCTACTGTGTGTATCATTATCTCCTTACAATGCCGTGTGTATCAGTTTGGCTGCAAGGAGAATCCCTTAGAACCCACGCAATGCGGCCATCTGATACCCACACCAGTCTGTGTTCCCCCTTTTCCGGCATTTCTTCTTTCCGAATTCAAAAAGCCATGTCTCTATGGTTACGAATCCACGACTAGGTTGAGCTTAGCTGACTGAGAATGCTTGAGGACGCCAATTCTCAAGGCAGCTGTGAGAAAGCAAACGGTAATTTGAACTTCAGCCAGATGAGCTACCCAATGATCTAAGATGAGCTACCCAATGATCTAAGATGAGCTACCCAATGATCTAAGATGAGCTACCCAATGATCCAAAGATGAACTACCCAATGAGCTAAAGACGAACTACCCAATGATCTAAGATTAACTCCCGAATGATCTGAAGATGAACTACCCAATGATCTAAAGATGAACTACCCAATGATCTAAAGATGAACTACCGAATGATCTAAAGATGAACTACCCAATGATCTAAAGACGAACTACCCAATGATCTAAAGATGAACTCCCCAATGATCTAAAGATGAACTCCCCAATGATCTAAAGATGAACTCCCCAATGATCTAAAGATGAACTCCCCAATGATCTAAAGATGAACTCCCCAATGATCTAAAGATGAACTACCCAATGATCTAAAGATGAACTACCCAATGATCTAAGATGAGCTACCCAATGATCTAAAGATGAGCTACCCAATGATCTAAAGATGAACTACCCAGTGATCTAAAGATGAACTACCCAATGAGCGCCAGATGAGCTACCCGATGATCTAAAGATGAACTCCCATCTGATCTAAAAATGAACCCCAAATTATTTAAAGACTAACTAACCCAATGATCTAAGATGAGCTACCCAATAATCTAAGATGAGCTACCCAATGATCTAAAGACGAACTACCCAATGATCTAAAGATGAACTACCCAATGGTCTAAAGACGAACTACCCAATGATCTAAAGATGAACTCCCCAATGATCTAAAGATTAACTCCCCAATGATCCAAAGATGAACTACCCAATGATCTAAAGATGAACTCCCCAATGATCTAAAGATGAACTACCGAATGATCTAAAGATGAACTACCCAATGATCTAAAGATAAACTCCCCAATGATCTAAAGATGAACTACCCAATGATCTAAAGATGAACTACCCAATGATCTAAAGATGAACTCCCCAATGATCTAAAGACGAACTACCCAATGATCTAAAGACGAACTACCCAATGATCTAAAGACGAACTACCCAATGATCTAAAGATGAACTACCGAATGATCTAAGATGAGCTACCCAATGATCTAAGATGAGCTACCCAATAATCTAAGATGAGCTACCCAATGATCTAAAGACGAACTACCCAATGATCTAAAGATGAACTACCCAATGGTCTAAAGACGAACTACCCAATGATCTAAAGATGAACTCCCCAATGATCTAAAGATTAACTCCCCAATGATCCAAAGATGAACTACCCAATGATCTAAAGATGAACTCCCCAATGATCTAAAGATGAACTACCCAATGATCTAAAGATGAACTACCCAATGATCCAAAGATGAACTCCCCAATGATCTAAAGACGAACTCCCCAATGATCTAAAGATGAACTACCCAATGATCCAAAGATGAACTACCCAATGATCTAAAGATGAACTACCCAATGAGCTAAAGATGAACTACCCAATGAGCTAAAGATGAACTCCCCAATGATCTAAAGATGAACTCCCCAATGATCTAAAGACGAACTCCCCAATGATCTAAAGATGAACTACCCAATGATCTAAAGATGAACTACCCAATGATCTAAAGATGAACTACCCAATGATCTAAAGATGAACTACCGAATGATCTAAAGACGAACTACCCAATGATCTAAAGATGAACTACCCAATGATCTAAAGATGAACTACCGAATGATCTAAAGATGAACTACCCAATGATCTAAAGATGAACTACCCAATGATCTAAAGATGAACTACCCAATGATCTAAAGACGAACTCCCCCAATGATCTAAAGACGAACTACCCAATGAGCGCCAGATGAACTCCCGAATTTCACAGCAGAAACCGGCCTCCAACGAACCCGATATGAGTTGCGAGGGAAAATGCATTTTTTCGGGGCGGCTCTCAGAGGGAACGGGTGAAGGGGAACGCAGCGGATCGAGCATAGCACCGTAATCCGGGGCGAAGAGAATGAAATCTGGAGAGGGGTTGGCGGTTGGAAAGGGTCTTAGGCGCAGACAAGGATGCCATTGATGCCGCGAGAACAGGGTGTGGAGCCGTTCTCGAATGCAGTCACTGAAGCCACCGCAGCACTTCGTCTGCCCTCATCCTGCTCTGCTCTGCTCTGCTCACCGATCGCTCTCTTCGGCATCAAATTTCTTTGCTCAGCTTTCTCTCTCTCTGTCTCTCTCTCTTTTTCTTCCCTCTCCCGGCAGCCTCCGCGCGTGAGCAGGAGCAGCTAATTCTTATTTCTCGTCTCGTGTAAGCCCAGCCTCCTCAGTGCCGGCTGCAACACCTGCCCCGTCCGCCTGCCCATTTCTGATTTGATATTCCTCATCTCAAACCCTCCCAGCCATTCTGCTGTCTAGTCCTGCCCCCCCCCCTCTGTCCCCTTCTCACTGGATGTGCAACTCTGAAAGCTGACTGCACTTGTATATATACCTATACAAATATATAATCTACTATAGGCCCCATGTGGCATAGATATTGCATCTAAGCATTGACTGATTCAATTGATCGGCTGTATTTGTTGCAATGCATTCTGCTGCTATGCAGCAGAGAGATGCTCCGCCAGCCACGGGGCCTCTGTCTGATCCAGGTGAGAATGGCCTACCACTGTACAGGTAGATAGGCCAGCATCTCGGTAGCCAGCCTGCACTTGTATAGGTTTTTTGGAACGAGCTAAAAAGTTCCAGTTTGATCAAGCAGAAACAACATTTAACTTTTGCAGGTCAGCAGAGAGACACTAAAGGCATGGGATTCTGCGGAGTCGTCCTGCTGCTGATGTCCTACGCGCTCATTATCCTCACATTCCCATTTTCGCTGTGTCTCTGCATCAAGGTAAACAAAAGTGGCTTTAAACAATCGGCCTCCACCACAATTGCTCTGATTTACCTGATCCTGAATCCTGATTAATTAATTAATTAGAGCGGAACAGACCAGATCATGGGAGGTAGTTACTCGTAAATTTATGCGGTAAAGAAATCGCTTAGTGGAGTAATGAGCTATGAAACCAGTGCAAGGCTATGCAGCAAGCCACTCTATGCAGCACATGACAGTTTGTACTTTAAGGCTATACCTATACATACCCTGACACACCATCCAGCGTCCCCTGACACACCATCCAGCGTCCCCTGACACACCATACAGCGTCCCCTGACACACCATCCAGCGTCCCCTGACACACCATCCAGCGTCCCCTGACACACCATCCAGCGTCCCCTGACACACCATCCAGCGTCCCCTGACACACCATCCAGCGTCCCCTGACACACCATCCAGCGTCCACTGACACACCATCCAGCGTCCCCTGACACACCATCCAGCGTCCCCTGACACACCATCCAGCGTCCCTTGGCACAACCATCCAGCGTCCCCTGAAACCAGACACACCATCCAGCGTCCCCTGACACACCATCCAGCGTCCCCTGACACCATCCAGCGTCCCTTGGCACAACCATCCAGCGTCCCCTGACACCATCCAGCGTCCCTTGGCACAACCATCCAGCGTCCCCTGACACACCATCCAGCGTCCCCTGACACCATCCAGCGTCCCTTGGCACAACCATCCAGCGTCCCCTGACACCATCCAGCGTCCCCTGACACACCATCCAGCGTCCCCTGACACACCATCCAGCGTCCCTTGGCACAACCATCCAGCGTCCCCTGACACACCATCCAGCGTCCCCTGACACACCATCCAGCGTCCCTTGGCACAACCATCCAGCGTCCCCTGACACACCATCCAGCGTCCCCTGACACCATCCAGCGTCCCTTGGCACAACCATCTAGCGTCTCTCCATACACCATCCTCAATGACTTAGTCTTCCGTGCAAGTTTTAAAAGACATTTCAAACGAAATAAACAAGCTAGATGCATGACACCATTTGTTAATTACAAAACGCAACCAGGTCGTGGCCGAATACGAGCGCGCAGTGATTTTTCGCCTCGGTCGCATCTTGGAGGGCGGCGCCAAAGGCCCCGGCCTGTTCATTATTGTGCCCTGCATGGACATGATCCGCAAGGTGGACCTGCGCACAGTCACTTTTGATGTGCCGCCGCAGGAGGTGAGCTAATAAGTCATTTATACATTTTAGTTTGGCCAGTCAGTGCAACGGTGGAACGAGATTTACAAAGTACAGCTGCGGGTGCAGCATCCACCGCGGAATGGCTGAAATCTGTACAGCCACTGTAGTAGTACAGTCAGCCATTCGACCCCCTACCAATACGTATAATCGACCTTTCAGGTTAATTGCATAACTAAAGCGTTACCTTCTGCGCAAAGTTTTATTTTCTAACGTAGATGTGAAGTAAACCCTATACTGCCGTATGACTTTTAATTGTATAATATAATTGCTCTTCAAGACCTGTTTACCTGCCTGACTGCCTGCCTGCCTGCCTGCCTGCCTGCCTGCCTTCCTGCCTGCCTGCCTGTCTGTCTATCTGTCTGTCTTAGTGTCAGTCTGTTCTCTGTCTGTCTGTCTGTCTGTCTGTCTGTCTGTCTGTCTGTCTGTCTGTCTGTCTGTCTGTGTGTCTGTCTGTCTGTCTGTCTGTCTGTCTGTCTTAGTGTCTGTCTTAGTGTCTGTCTGTCTGTCTGTCTGTCTGTCTGTCTGTCTGTCTGTCTGTCTGTCTGTCTGTCTGTCTGTCTGTCTGTCTGTCTGTCTGTCTGTCTGTCTGTCTGTCTGTCTGTCTGTCTGTCTGTCTGTCTGTCTGTCTGTCTGTCTGTCTCTACGGCTCGTACATGCAATTTGTCAGCTACATACCACGTGTAATTATTCACTCACTGAATCCGTTTATATCGGATTCATTAGTTACTGAGCTATTTAAAGTACCGAAAGTGGAGCAGAAGCGGAGGTGGATATATATATTAGGGAATCAAACAAACTGTCCCGCAGAGGTAGATAGTATACAGCAGGAGGCTCTATACATGTACGTTGCGAGGTTGAAAACCAATTAGCCAGGCAAATGGCTTCCCTCCCCCTTCCCTTACCCCGATGACAGTCGGTCAGGAGTTTTCTCAGCAGATCCATACAGCTAAGCTTCTCTAATGAGCTGCATGCAGGTTCAGTTTACCCCTGTGCGCGCAGAGCAGAGAGCAGCAGAGTGAGGCTCGCCCCCAGCCCAATCCGACCTTCGATTGATAATGCGATTGAGCGCTGACTCACCTGCCATTAGCATAGCAGGCAAGTCAAATTTTTTACCTGCATCTGCAATTCCCGGAGCAATTGTGTTTACAATAGCAATAACAGAAGCAGATTGAGCTCCAATGGAATCAAACCTGCTAGTTTCGCCGCAATTAGAAACAGTTAACCTGACTAAACTAAATGCTTAATTCAATCATTTGCATTGGCTTAAACTGATAAGGAACAACCCGCTAGATTCTCGGGGTTCGATGGACTAACTCTGAAGCCGATCTACGTTTTAATCAGATGCCAAGTTAGATAATAATTTATTACACCTGCCCAATCGGGCCAGATGCGCAACCGACAGCTCAGCCGCAACTGAAGACTGCGTACGGCTGTTCAGTCCAAGAACTGCGGGGTCGCCACACACACCCTCAATTACCCCAGCTAATGCTGGCACCCATTTTACAGCTGGGTGAACTGAAGCAATGTAGAGTTGAGTGGACACAAGGACACAAATTGTTCCGAGTGGGATCGGGAATCGAACCCCCTTTCCTTCAAGTCGTGAGTCTGACGCTCTAACCACTAGGCTACAACCCCCCCCCCCAGTTATTATAGAAAACTGACATCCAAAGTTGAAAGCCTACAGAATTTCAAGACAGGTTGGGCCATAGACAAAACGCTACTTTCTGACTGACAAACTCGAGTAAGAGACAAGAGAGGGACTTTGCAGGGACACTGACAGGAATTGGCAACAGAAGTCCAGTTGTCTGCCGGTCTGTGCATTCGGTCTAAAAATAATCATTACCATGAAACCAGAGAGTCGTCTGGTAGATAGAGGCTCAACTATTGTCTAAACTTGTTCTTTAGAAATTTTCTATGACAAGCCTGCGAGTGCTTCAAACTATTGGATTGACTGCAAAGAGAGGCTTGCTATTCATATTTTGCTCATGTGAGGCGGATCTACTGAAAGTGTATTTGCTAGCTATCAGCTGATTAAAAATCTGGCTACCCAAGTAGCAGCACGGCTGCACTGTGTGCAGGGTTTGTTTGTTTAACAAAAATGCAGTTTGCAGTTTCTACCTTGTAGCTGTAGATTGACTGGCAGTTATGAAATTTTCGTTTCATTACCTTATGTAGTCGCGTTGTCATTGGATACGGAGTGCCAGGACGCGCTTAAGAGGCCTTTTGCTGACAAGAGAGTTAGCGAGTGTGTTAAGCAGCTTACCTGTAATCCAATTAAATTAATGCCCCAAACTCACCTGGCCATTAAGTACGTTAGCTGGGAGAATTAAATGGGAACACAGCCTTGTCCCAGCAGTAGCTCCAAAACCCATTCAACTCACTCGCTAACTCTCTCCTATAGAAGCTATTGAGAATAAAATTGCATCCAAAACACGTTGCCAGACCATGCAGGGAGAAGAAATGAGAGAACGCTTTATGCATACTGCAACGCGTGCCTCGCTGGATTAACGAGGCCGCCCGCTGAAAGAGAGGCTGCGGGATAGCGGCGGAGCACTGGAAAGGATGCAGGAGGCCTGCACGGAGGCCCTTTCAATCAAGTGGTCCTCGGAATAGATTTTCTCTGCATGCATTTTCAATGGCGAATACAAAACATTGGCCGCATGGGAGCTGCTGGAGGTTAGGGAGAGGCATTGCACTGGCTGTGTATGCTCAGAAAATAAGACCTTATAGAAAGCATCCAAAACTTTTTTATCGCTCCCATAGGACTGCAGCAAAACAGTTATCGATTATTTTTCTACTTTTAATTGGGGAAACCATGCAGGTGTTTTTCAGAGTCTGGGCCAGCTCTTGCGCGCCCTTTACGGTCCGACAAAGCATATTATTAGTCATAATATTTATAATAATAATTAATAATAACAACAATATTACTTTACCGTGCACGCGCAGATGTCCGACAGCGGTTCCAATTTGGTAAACAATTGCGGACAAAATGTTTAGCCTCCGTTGTACTGACGGCCCTACAGGTTTTTCAAAGCTGATTGCCCCTAAAGCCTTGGCTCCAGTTGCTTCTGTCACTATAACCTATTAGCATTAGAATGAGTCAAGGAGTCCGAGGTGGAGACTGAGCTCTCTGGGATTTCTGGGATCTAATACAAATTTCTACAAGGAATTAACGTTCAAAGTTAGAGCTTCATCAGATCGTTCAATATTCCCAACTCTCGTCGCGTTTCCATGAATATTTCCGTGGCCTAAAAGTACGGAGCTGAGGAAGCAAGGGATTTTATCCCAGGTGCAAATCCGTGACTCAGTTGATGAAGAATCTTCTTAAGCAGTAGTTTAATAAGAGATGCTTCAGTAAGTTATTACAAAAGTCCCTCTCAAGCATCGCTACTTCCATCAAGTCTCGAGCGACAGAAGCGCAGGAGAGACCTTGATAATTGAGAATGAAGAGTTGAGTCACACTGGCTCTCCAATTAACATTCTTCTTCTGTTCCCTAATTTTGAGTAGGTCAAGTTCAGCGAATCTTTTGTAATTTTTTTGTACATTTTTGTCACTAACGGGCCACAATTTTGTGTGATTTGGCGTGTCAACCCACTGCACCGAAGTTTTGGGGATATAAAATTTATATGGACTAAATGCTCACGGTGGAGTTCTGCTAAGGATGCGTTTTACATACTCAATCCTAATGATTTCCTTTATATCTGAACTCTTGGCTCGCTTTTGGCCATGAAGGACGAGACCTTCCTGTACCATCCTTCACGGTCTTCTTGTGGCCTTCTTGTCTTGTCCATCACGGCCTTCTTGTGGCCTTCTTGTCCCGTCCATCACGGTCTTCTTGTGGTCTTCTTGTCCCGTCCATCACGGCCTTCTTGTGGCCTTCTTGTCCCGTCCATCACGGTCTTCTTGTGGCCTTCTTGTCCCGTCCATCACGGCCTCCTTGTGGTCTTCTTGTCCCGTCCATCATGGTCTTCTTGTGGCCTTCTTGTCCCGTCCATCACGGCCTTCTTGTGGCCTTCTTGTCCCGTCCATCACGGTCTTCTTGTGGTCTTCTTGTCCCGTCCATCATGGTCTTCTTGTGGCCTTCTTGTCCCGTCCATCATGGTCTTCTTGTGGCCTTCTTGTCCCTTCCATCACGGCCTTCTTGTGGCCTTCTTGTCCCGTCCATCACGGTCTTCTTGTGGTCTTCTTGTCCCGTCCATCACGGCCTCCTTGTGGCCTTCTTGTCCCGTCCATCATGGTCTTCTTGTGGCCTTCTTGTCCCTTCCATCACGGCCTTCTTGTGGTCTTCTTGTCTTGTCCATCACGGCCTTCTTGTGGCCTTCTTGTCCCGTCCATCACGGTCTTCTTGTGGCCTTCTTGTCCCGTCCATCACGGTCTTCTTGTGGTCTTCTTGTCCCGTCCATCACGGCCTTCTTGTGGCCTCCTTGTCCCGTCCATCACGGTCTTCTTGTGGCCTTCTTGTCCCGTCCATCACGGTCTTCTTGTGGCCTTCTTGTCCCGTCCATCACGGCCTTCTTGTGGTCTTCTTGTCCCGTCCATTATGGTCTTCTTGTGGCCTTCTTGTCCCGTCCATTACGGCCTCCTTGTGGCCTTCTTGTCCCGTCCATCACGGCCTCCTTGTGGCCTTCTTTTCCCGTCCATCATGGTCTTCTTGTGGCCTTCTTGTCCCGTCCATCACGGCCTCCTTGTGGCCTTCTTGTCCCGTCCATCATGGTCTTCTTGTGGCCTTCTTGTCCCTTCCATCACGGCCTTCTTGTGGTCTTCTTGTCCCGTCTATCATGGTCTTCTTGTGGCCTTCTTGTCCCATCCATCACGGTCTTCTTGTGGCCTTCTTGTCCCGTCCATCGCGGCCTTCTTGTCCCACTCTTCACCAAGAATGGACCTTTTTGACCTTCTTGCCAAGTTCTTCCAATACCATTTTCATTCCGTTCTCTGCTTCAGTGGGTATTACGCTCTGTATATTTTGATTAGTAACTAAACAAACTTAAAATGGGATTCCTGTCCATCTATACATGCCATCTGATGCCAATGTCCGCTATTCAACAATAGACTCAATAAACATTGCCGTTTTCTGTTTCTAACGTATGTTTTGCTAATTATTCACCCGTCCCGGCACCGATTCTGCGTGTGCGTGCTTTTATATATTGTCATTTCACACGTGTGCCGTTTCTAATACCCTTCAGCTGCTAGTCATTCGGGATAATATGCTTTTGTACTTTTGTAAAGAAATCAAACTGTATTACTTAACTTTTTCTGAGATTTCACTTTTTTCTGGTGATTGCTGCTAAGGATTCCTGATCCTGGAGGCCCAATAATACCCCGATGACTCTATAACCGATGACCCAATACCCGATGACCCAATACTCCGATGACTCAATAGCCGATGACCCAATGCAACCCGATGACCCAATACCCCGATGACCCAATACCCCGATGACCCAATACCCCGATGTACCCAATATCCTAATGAACCCAAAACCCCATGACTCGATACCCGATGACCCAATATCCCAATGATCTAATACCCCGATGACCCAATACCCGATGACCAAAAATACCCTGACGACTCAATACTCCGATGATCCATTACCATGACAAATGGATTTCTTGATGACCTCACTCTCTATTGTAGCAACCTAACGACTCTTTACCATAATGGCCTGACAACCAGTATGACTATATCAGACCCTGCCACCAGACACCCTCAGTAAGTTCTGCCCCGCAAAATGCCTAAAAAACAGCTGCTCGCGCTGCCTTCCCCCAGGTGCTCACCAAAGACTCCGTGACGGTGGCCGTAGACGCCGTGGTGTACTACCGCATCTACAATCCAGTCATCGCTGTCACTAACGTTGAAGAC
>NIVC01002425.1:100000-108259 GCA_002269645.1 Macrostomum lignano
CGAGCTCTCAAGGAGGCAGCCGACGTGATCAACGAGTCGCCGTTCGCCCTGCAGCTGCGCTATCTGCAGACGCTCAACACGATCTCAGCCGAGAAGAACTCAACGATCATCTTTCCTTTGCCGTTGGAGATTCTGGCTCACTTTATGCACAAGTCATAAATTTTGTCTGTGTATTTGCCAAGCGGCAATATCGACTCCAAAGTTTAACATATAATTTCGTGACCGATGTCTATCTACTACTACATGTAGCAGGACGTGGCGGATCTGTTTCTAAAAAAAGATTTATATGGAGTTACAATTTTTGAAAAGTAAAAGTTACAGATAATCACTAAGCTGTCACGAGAATAACTATTGGATACTGAAACTGAGTGAAGTTACTCTTGTGCATGTCTAAATGCACCGATAGAAATAAATAATCTTCTCTATAGAGAAAGAAGAGTTTGATAGCTGATCACTGCACGGTTTGGCGTGATTCTTAAATTTATCGACATGCACCATGCAAGCTCCGTTTGTTGTTTTGGCGTGTTCAACGTGTATTCAAGTGTTGTAAATATGCATATGTTTATTATTATTATTAACTTTCAAATGATTGCTTCACACGAAGACAAAACCCCGCGGAAGTGGATCGCTAAATGGTGTAGCATCACATCTTTGAGAGATGAATATTTTGCACTTCACCAACTCAATTTGTAATTATCCTTCTCCGAAATCAAAATAACTTCATTTTTGAATCCGTGCTGAAAACTTCGCAGTTAATTTTCTAATTGCCAATTTTCTAGCATCGGTATCCGTTTCGATCCCAAACGAGCCCCAAATTAATTGATCTTCTGTTGATTATGATCGCGTTTTGAAATTCATTTTTGGTCACGGACAATACTGTGTTTTATTTATATTTAATGTGCAATTTGCTAAAATAACTACCTTTTCAAACAGCTCTGTCGTTAGATAAATAGATATTGTCTCACCCCTCACTAACAATGCTTTTTGCACGGCGCCAATTAATTTTTTATGTATAAGGAGTTAGCTACCTTGAATTGGTTTTGTTGCGCTGTACACTTCTGATTTAATAGGGCATCGATTGCTATTTGCTAATATATACAATTACGAAACAACTGTGTGTAAATCTTAGAACAGTTAACAAATAATATACGAAAAAAAGTAATAAAATTATTAATTGTTGGTTGGAACAAATTATAACAAAATCGCGCAGGATCTAGCCATATCATCGAACCAATTGAACGAGCTAATTTTACTAATTTAATTAAACTCTAACAAAGATTTAATTAAAGGCTTGATTCATCACTTCTAGACCCTTACTTAGCTCAACTGTTTTGGTAATATAAATCATATTTTGTCCGCCCCACTACCCTGTTAACCTTTTTATACTGTCACAATTAAACGCTTCAAAACTCTACAGTTGTCCTGCACTGAAAACGCATTCGATTTTTTTCGAATAATTCGAGATTTTAATATACAATAAATAGCTTCTGGCATTCGTGGGTTATGATATTTTATTTGCAGTCTCTGTTGTTGCTTTTGGCCCAAAATGTGCTACCGCATCAATTTTTCGTGGCTTTGCTTTCTCCAGTTAATTGTTTATTATGTACTGCAGGTAAATGTATGTATGGTACGGTGTTAATTTAGAATACATGTAACTTATAAAAAATAGCATACGACCCGTTGATGCATATAAACTCATATATACATGTATATTATATTACATATAGCTGCACTGTACAGACTGCATACTTATGTATATTATGCCACGTACTTCAAACACTACTCCATAGGTTTGAAAGGACTTCTGACATGTATTGTTCATACCTAAAAATTTAATCGCTCCCGTAAATTTAATGGTCATTTATCACGCTACGCGAAAATTTAGCAAGTAAGCAACGTTCAGTAACCGTGAATCATGAATGAAGCGTATATGCACATGTATTTTAGTATTTAAAGCGTAAAATTTACAGGGACTATCAGCAGGAGTATGTATCTACAGTATATAAATACGCGTAATGAATTCAAACAAGCCAGAGAAAGTTTTCGCTGAGCAAAAAAGTTTTCTATGAAGCCAGGAAGGTTTAAGCAAGGGACACTGTATATACAGCTGGTGCATGGTCCTTGCATGCATTTTTTCAAGTCCTAGCGCGCTTCCATACGAACTCAACTGCATGGCAACTTCCAAACGAATCATTATGATTCATGCAATAATTCACTGTAGTAATTTATATATAATCTGAGCATTCTACTTTAAGCGTTTTCGCTTTTAGCACAAAAAGATCTTTATCGAAAAAAGAGGGTTCGATTTTTTTAAATGACGGCTTTTAAAAAAAAACTAATTTAAGTAATAAAACAACATAGCAGCAATAAATACTAATCTAGAGTAATTCACGCCATCATTTAAGCCAAACCGAAGTAAAAAACATTTGTACATCTTTTTTTAGTTGTTTATTATAGATAACTTGATGTTGTCTGTTTATACCTTTATTTCTAACATGGAATTTATGTTCCGATTAAATTCCTGAGTCAATCAATCGGTCAATTTACATTTAAGTTATATTTCGCGATTTAACTCGGTAAGTAATGAGAAATTAAATAAAAATGAACAGCTTTTAGTGAAGTTTTCTGACTGAAAGGAAAATTTATCAGCATTAAGCATTGTTTGCGCTTAAATATAGGAGTTTATCATTAAAAAGACACACACAGACAAACAATTTTTAGTATATTGGAACTTTAGAAGCATAAAAATACTATAAAGCTGCTTTGCAGGGTCGCTAACTGTGTAGTATGCATCCTACTTGAACCGTTCTATAAAAATTCAGTGATGATATAAAATATTAGCAATTATTTTTGTTCACCCTCTAAAAGTTATTCTTTTAAGGTTAAGTGGGCCGGCAACGGTCGCTTGAAGATTAAAAAATTATCTAGAAAGTTTAAAAACAATGTATTTGCGGCCAAAACATCACTGAAGTATCTGAAACTCATAACAGGAAAATAGTCACTTGGGCAATTCATGTGCTTTTATATTCAGCTTTCCTAAGTATAGGTAATTTTTCGTGGTTAAACTCTAAAAATATACACATTTAATCTGAATATACATGTATCTTATTATATAAAATTTTATTCCTTCCTACATCTAAAACCAAATCTCTGGTAAACTTGATGCAACCTAAATCAATCAGAACTCTAGTTTGGAATACATAAACTAGTTAAAACTATTCTAGACTCAGCTATTAACATAAAGTGTGTTTCTAGGCTTCAAATAGTCAGAGGTAATGTATTCTATTCTAACATTTTATTGTTTGAATAATTGTAAAAAAAGTTTAAGAAAAAATGAATGTCATTTCTATGTTACATGTATTTCTGTAGTTTTATTTTGCCATAGTACGCATAATATTTTACATTATGAACCAATTGGATGATTAAATGTCTACTAAAGAATACCATATCATCCTTGTAAAATCACTATGCCGTGGTTTTATGTTTATATTTTTGATTTTGTAAAAAATGCACGATCCCTGGATACTTCAGCGTGTTGCCCAGCCATGGTGACGCTGGACGACTTGCGCAAAATCGATCCGGGAACGGTCAATCCGGAGAATGTGAAATCCATTGTGGACCAAATCAATGACGTAAGTAACTAACTGAGTGTTTATCAATATCTGCACACTGACCATTCCGAATTCATCTCTCTCAAAGAAGAATTAATTATATCTTGCTTTATTTTTAGTTTGACCCCGGCAACATGGACGTCGACGGGGAGGCAGAGATGGTGCTGAATCTTTACGACGCCATCATTGACTCGCAAAAGATGGCGCACGAGCGGATGGAGAAACAGACGACGGATCTGCAGATTGCACTCGACGATTTGGAAAAAGAGAATCAGCGCCTGAGGCGGACGGCACGGGAAGGCGGAGCAGACGCCGACAAGGAGCTCGACCTGCTCAATGAGAATGAGCGGCTGAACAAAGAGGTTGAATCCTTGCAGAGTGACATTCGGAAGAAGGAACAAGACATCAGCAAGGTTTGTTTGGTGGACTACATGTAAGTAGTATTGCTAGCATTTTCTAATGCACACATTTTATCTCTCCCCAACAGCTAACTGGAGAGAACGAAGATCTCGAGAACAAGCGAAACAGCCTGGAGCAGAAACTTTCAGAGGTGGAGTCCGAGAATCGCAGTCTCAGTAGTCGCCTCACAACCCTTCAAGAGCGAATCGATCGCACTGAGAAGAGCCAGGAAACCAAGTACGCCATCAGCGACCTGAATCAAAAGGTTCGCCAACTGAAAACCGACCTCGACTTGGCCCTGCAGGGCAAAGCTGAGCTGCAAGAGAAACTGGAAAAAGTCCAGAAAGAGCTGTTGGATGGAGCTGCTGAATACGAAAGCTTCTGCGCTCGCTACCAAGACATGAAGGTAAGATCGCGACAAAATGGATGTTACTCGTATTTAGTTGGACGCGATTATTAGACACTGGTAGTACAAAGCAGCACTTCCCTACCAACAGGCCTACGTGGACGAAAAGGACACGGAGGCGGCTAACGCAACGGGCCAAATCGAGGTGCTACGTCAGCAGGTGCAGGAGCTACAGGACGAGATCGCCATGCTTCGCCGGGACGACGATAACATCATGAACGCGGTCAACGAAAAGGTGGAGGAGTGGCGCAAACACCTCGCAGACAAGGACGACGAGTTGCGCCGGGCTGAGCAGGAGGTCCGTGAGCTACGCTCTCGTCTAGGCGCATTGAGCGTCGACGCGAGCAAAGAGCAGCTCGCAAAGCTGCAGCAGCGACTGCAAGAGCGGACACAACAATTGATGAACTGCGACAGGAGCTGAGCGAAGGCACAGACGAGTGCAACCGGGTCAAGGCGATGTTGGAGCAGTTTCAGCTAGACCAAGCGGCCTCGGGAAACACGATGGTGAGTCGACAGGCCGATCGAATCGGTCAGCTACTGAAAGAAAACCAGGGACTCAAGCAGCGTTTGGAGGAAGGCCACCAACAGGCGTTAGAATCTGAGAAAGCCTCGCGCGAGCTCGAAGAGAAGAACGAAGAGCTGGTTAATCGGAACGACCAAATAGTTGCCGGAGTATTCGGATTGAAGGAAGCCGTCGACGAAACCAAAGCGAAGGAACGCGAGTTGGAGTACTGTCGACGAATGATTGAAGACTACGTTCGACAGATCAACAAGTTGCACGACGATGCCGACAATCTGCGCATTGAAAATTCCATGATGCGGGAGAGGCTGGGCATCGCCCCGGATGAGGTGCTAGACACTACGGCCCACAGGTGAGTGACCATGGGCTGATCTTTGTATGATGGACTACTAACCGTAGCATAAACTGCCGGAATGAATGAGGGTAGCAGGGCTCTAATTTGGGTTCTTGCTTGAAATGCAAGAATCAGCTGGCACATACAGTATACTGGCTCGTAAAAGCGCTTAACCAATGAAAACCTTCCTTACAGGCGTGCCAAGGCTGTGCAGCAGGAGGAGGACTCGGCTACCATCATGGTGTTGCAGAAGGAGATCGAGAGCCTAGAAGACGAGCGAATGCGGTTAAAATGGCAGGTGAAGAGTTTGGCAAAGCAGTGCGGGGGTCAGGCAGCTCAGATGGGACTGTCTGGCAACCTGATGGTGCTGGAGTCTTTCGTCGAGGCTGAAAGAGCCGGAGGTGTCCACTCCGGCATTGATGAGATGATTCAGCCGCGCATGGCTGGCAGCGCGATGGCTGCAGCTCCTGGCTCAACCATGCTGTCCAGTCGTGGTGGAATTCTCGAGCCGGAAACTGCGCGTACCGGCCGAAGCGTCGCAGGCGGTGCTGAAGCTGCCGGACTGCGCCAAGAGCTGAGCCGAGCTGCTCGCGAGTTCGAAGAGCAGGAAAAAAAGTCTGCCAGCTGCAGACACAAAATGAAAATCTGTCGGAGGAAAATCGCGTAATGGAATCGGCGCTCAAAGAGATCAAGGATGGCATGGAAAACCGCAAGGCTGGCTCACTGGAGTGTCCCTCTTTGGACAAGTTTCTGGCGGCGCTTGAGGCCAAGAAGGTGATGGGCGACATCGATGCCAGCTCTTATTTGAAGACTCGTTTGGACCACTTACAGGTGAGAAGTAGTTCTAGTAAATTAAACAAAGTACGACTTGTAAATAATATGAATAATACATGTACAGAGCCAGCCAGTCATTTAACCCCTTGAATCAAACAAACCAGGGTCGCTACGACGAAGTTCGAGCCGAATTACGCGAATCTCGCGCCGAAACCGCGGCGAACAAGCTTCAGTTGGACAAAACTCGCGCCCTCTCTGAGCGCCTACAGGCCGACCTGGACATGGTGCGCAACGTTGGCGCCGCTTCAAAGACCATCTTCAGCCTGAACCTTCCAGAGAATATGACTCAAACCTCGCAGGAGGTTATCAATTCGCTCACCGAGCAGTTGGTACAAGCTCTGGCTGAGGCTAAGAAACGGAAAGAAGAGGTCTCTAAACTAGACCAGAGTCTGCAGCACTTTCGAGCGAAGTTTGCGGTGGCTAGGTAAGCTTTGCTTTATTTGGCTTAAATAAAAACAATGGAGAAAAATCGCCATGGTATGATATGACATCTTCCCCATAACCGCAGACACCAGCAAAGCTTGTTGTATGCCGAGCACCTTCGCGAACGAACCAGCTGGTCGAAGAGAAGACCCGGCTGAACCAGCGCCTCGATGAGTTAAAGGGTGAGCGTCAGGAGGACGCCGCCAGGCTGAGCGAGTTCGACCGTCTGCTGGACACTCTGGCGCAGAAACCAGAAGAGCAGGCACGCCGAATGGTTGAGACGACTCGCCAGGTGACCCTGCTGCGCTGCAACGAAGCGGCTTTGGTTCGACGATTCACCGCGCTGCAGGAAGCCGAGAAGACGCTGCGCCGCGAGAACGGCCGATTGAAGTCCGAGTTTACCGAAATGGAAAAGGCTGTCACGGAGCGTTTGGGATATTATCGACGCTTTAAGGAAACGGCTGCGTTCAAGGTGAACTCACTGCAGAAGGCTCTGGCCGACTGCGTACCACGAGACGACCTAGACAGGCTGCAGCGGAAACTGGACGAGCTGACGGAGAAGTACCGCGACTTCCTAGAGAAGAACAACAGCCTAGTGCACAAGGCTGAAACTCTGGACACGATGGAAATGGAGTTGCGGCAGCTGCGACTGGACAATGAAACGCTGAAAAAGGCGCTCACGGTGGAAAAAGAGAAGCGGCATCTGCTCGAGGCCACAATGGAAGAGCTGTCGAAACGCGGGGTTGACACAGGCGTGACTGAGCAGAGCCAAGTGGCCATGTCCAAGAAGCTGAGCATGCTCGAGATGAAGGAGCTGAACGAACGAGAGCGCGCCGATCACGCCAGCCAAATGTACGAAAGCCAGAAGCTTCAGCTGCAGCAACTGGACGCTAGGAATCGAGAGTTAGAAGAGAAATTTGCCGAACTCACCACCCGAGTGTTGGAGGCTCAGAAAACGGAGCGGGAGCTGCGCGACTCCTTGGCAACCTGCGTCACTAAGGAAGCCAGCGATCGAGACAGGCAACGCATCTCCACACTGGAGGAGGCCGAGCTCAAGCTGAAGCAGGAGGTCGAACGGCTGCGCGAATTGAGTGACATCGCTTTGAGCCAGTCCAAGACCTTCCGCGAGCAGCAGGTGTCGCAGGAGAAGGAGCTCACCAGTCTTCGTCAGCAGTTGCTTGACTTTCAATGCCAGAGCGACGAGCGGGCCGTGATCGGTCGCCTGCACAGGCACATTGTACAGCTGCAACTGTCCGAGACCACCGCCCTGCGCAAGTTGGAAGACGCTTTTGCCAAATCGCGTCGTTCCGAGGCTCAAATGCTTCGTCTAGAGCAGCGAGTGGACGAGCGCGACGAGACGTTGAGTCAGCATCGACTTGAGTGTCGCAGTCGAACCAAACAGCTGCGAGAGACGGTCAGCAGTTTGCGCAGCCAGTTTGCCGGTTGCGTACCACTAGCTAAACAGGTGAGATCTCTCAACGGAGTTTTTACAATAAATTTTGTAGTTGAAGAGTGAAAAATCGCATTGTTAGGCTTATAAGAAATATTTTCTTTGTTCCGATGACAAGGTAACATGTGCTGTTTTCCAACCCGAACCTTTCCGCAGGAGCGCTTCACTAAAACGCTTCTAGCCCTGCAAGAGGACAAGCTTTCGCACTAAGCGACTGCTCACAGAAGCCGAGGAACAGCGCGCCAAGGCTGAGGATGAGCTTCTGGCTATGAAGACGCGCCA
>NIVC01002426.1:0-30000 GCA_002269645.1 Macrostomum lignano
GCTGGACAGAAGCACGGGCGGAGGCGGTGGCTCCCGACACGGCCCTCCGGGTCGCCAAGAATCTGTCTCGGTGGCTCGACTCACCGGTAGCCGTCTGCAGATTGCTGACGCTGATGTGCGCGAGAAAAACTTCCAACTGGAAGAGGAAGTGTCCCGTCTGCGCTACCAGCTGCACACGCTAGGCGACGAACGAGAGAAAGAGGCTCTTCGTCGACAAGTTAGCATGCTGGAGGAGCGAACCGAGGAGCTGGAGCGGCAGCTACGATTGGAGAAGCCAGAATTCTCCGTCGAAGTGGAGAGGATGAGGGAGAAGCAGCGACAGTTGGAGACGCAATTGACCGGGCTAACGCGGAGAACACCGATCTGACTTTTGAAGTTGATCAGGCAAGGCGTGACCTGCCCAGACTGAAGGTGAGGTCGAGTGGTATGTATCAGCTCAGGTGTACCTGACAGGAAAAAACAAAAAAATGAATGATAGAGCACTACTTTTATAGCATGCTTGTTATTCGAACGTTTATAAAGTTAGTTGCAATGTAGCATTTTAATCCGATGGCACCTAAGCGTCTTACAAGCTTGTAAATCCTACATTTTCTCATCCTCTCATCTCGCCCACACAGGAGCGAGTAGCTCATCTGACTAAGTACGTTGAACTGCTGAAGCAGGAGAAGGCTCAGCTGGAGGCGGCAGGAAACACAGCCCGATCTAGCACCAGCTCTACAAGCAACATTCGACGGGTGAGTACCCTGTATTTTGGTTTTGTATCATATATTCAGGAATCTTGAGCACCCAAAGAGTCAAATCGGTTTTCCGCACTGATAAATGTGTACACTGGTTTCATGCTCTGGCCCAAATGTTTGTTAGAATCTCAAGCAATCAACAAGCCGATCGAGACTAAGGAATGACAAAAAATATATGTCCATTTTATCAACTAATTGAAAGGGACAAGTTTCTATTTGACGATTAAAAGTAATCCGCTAAGGGTCGGTTTGGCACTGGAACTTCATGAAATGCATTATCAACGACGTCCGCAAATCCAAAAAGTATCGAACGCGATCTATTCAACAAAAAAATCTTGCAGATTGGCGAGAGCGGCAAATCGACTCGCGAGCTCGAAGAGATGATCGCCCGCCTGAAAAATGTAGTCAAACGAACCGAAGCTGAAAATGAGCGCCTGAAACGGGCACCGGGCGTCGTTAGCCAGGAGGCGCTTCAACAGCTTCGTCAGGAGAACGACGGCCTCAGGCAGCAGCTCAGCGAGCTACGCGAACAGATGGGCTCCCGTCTGGCCGAACGCTACGAGGCCAAGGAGCGCGGCACAGCCAAACTGATGCAGGACTACGAGAAGCTCAGGCGGGAATTGCAGCGCGAATGCCAGAGCCACGATCGCACCAGGGAGGAGGCGGCCAGGCTGCAGCGCGAACTGTCTGAGGCTGGCCGAGGCGATACTGCAGCTTCAACTTTAGCCACTGCCCAGTTCCGAGGGCCCGAAGCAGATTCTGGCAAGGTGCAACAGCTTGAGGCTGAACTGGCCTCGCGAGACCGGACCAATGCGATGCTCAAAGAGCAGCTCCGAGATTTGGCCGAAGCTGAACGCCAATGGAAAATTGAACGGCAAATGCTGCTGGCAAGGCTGGGAGAAGACGCTTAGGTGAAAAGACAAAATGTTTTTGTGTATTTGGTGACTTTGCATTAACGTCGTCGGGTATTTTTCACTGTTTCGAATTTTCTTGTGTTTGAAAGGTTTTGAAGAATCCTGCGTAAACATTACTTGTATTTTACTGTACTTTGTTTACACAAAAATATTAAGAAACTGCTGGCTATCAGATTAGAAACTTTTCAATTTGAAATTCCAGCAAGCACGTGTACTTCTTAGAATTAGATGCATCCGATATTTCGAAGAAAAGCTGTCTGTGTCCCACAACTCCATCTTTGTTTTTACCCCTCTGCTTGTTTTTATCGATTTTTAGCTGGGTTTTTAGCCTCTCCCTAGCCTTATATTCTACCCCGCTAGATTAATGTCAGCGTCCAAAATTCTGGCTGTCTGCGTCGGCTGGGTGAGGGTTATCGATTATTTTAGGGGGGGGGGGGAGGAGGTGTTCAACCGCTCACCCAGCCAGCCCTGCTTTTCTACCCCGCCAGCTTAAGAGTCTGGCTGTGTGAGAGGGTGAGGGTTATCGATTATTCAATGGTCAACCCGCCCATCCCGCTAGCTGAAACTCTGGCTGAACGTGGGGAGGGGTGAGGGTTATTGATTTTATTGCTGATCATTCAGCACTTAACCCTACCCGTACACACCCCACACTTATCGCTATTAAACCTATCTGTCCCTGCTAGGTTTATCGACTGAACCAACCGCCAATCGTCAGGCGTTACCCAACCGCCCATCCCTAATCCGCTACCTCTGCACTTATAAAGTCAGCGGTACGCACTAAAGTGATTAACATTATAGTATTACTTAATACTGATTAGTTGGTACGAAGAGTCACCCTTGTGTCTGCGTTGTGTCACGCAACTCGTTAATTTAAGAGCTAAACTATACAAGCACACACTATAGTAATCGTACGAGCTAGTAGCATGTACTAATACTTGCTCTTGCTATTTTGCACTCAGCTATCTATAAACTTACTTAATGGCTGTTCAGTATATCCTCGTGACCTCGTTAAATGATTGGTATGACCTGTAATGTTATTCTTAAACCCTGTTTTTTGGTACCATAGCTACGTTCGAGATATTGAATTAAAAGAATATTATTTTCTTTTTTTCGAGTATATATATGGTTATTTTTCTTGCTTTTTTCGTGACTTAATTAAGATTTTCAGCGACCTGTGCCCGATTCCACAAATCTTTTGTGAATTTTTTTCCAAATTGTCTTTTTTTAACAGCAAAACGTAAAATTTCATATTTGCGAGTAGCTTCTCTCTAATTATATGTACAGCCCTGCTGCCCCAGCTACTTGTAGTAATCTCTGCTGCAAGCTGTCCTAGATAATCAGCAATTCAACCAAAATTCTTGCTTATTCATGTAGTTCGTTTTACTCCTGATAAGCCATGCTGGTTCTGGCCTAATTGTAAGACAACAACAATTGCTCTGTCTGAATGAAATAAAAAACTTAATAAATTGCTAAAATTTTTCGTCCACTTTTTTCAATAAAGTGATAAATAAGGTTAATTAAGTTCGTTTTATCAATATACGAGTAATCTTCGACATATTCTGGTATTTTCTTCGTTCATGTCTATATGCAGTTGAAAAGAGTTGTCTACGATATTTGACTGCCACCATTCGACTAAGGTCGCAGTTTTGGCAAAATCGATTGCAGTTTTCAAAGAGTTGTCTGTGGCTGAAACTCTGGTCATGACTGAGCAGACTTGGCCTAGACAGCAAAATTATAAGTGATATTTTTCCTTGGGCAAAATTTATTGCAGTTTTGGCAAACTAGATCGCAAAAACGTATATTATATACTACGTCCTACAATGGCGATTCTTAGTTGAGAAGTTTATTAGCGTAGTGTCTATGGAAAATCATGATGACTTATCAAATTGAAACAATCTAATCTGAGCTGGATTTAAAAGGTATAAACTAACAAGTGCATGATTATCGAGCCAAAGCAGCGATAATAAAAGAAGATCAAGGCATGGCTAGTTACAATGCCGGTCGATCACTCGCTCACCTGCTCACAAACGGGGTGTTCGAATCCATGAACGCAGACAAGGACGGCTACGTAAGCGTCGCTCAAGCTGCTGACCAGCTGTTGACGCGTCGGTCGTCCGGTTTTCGACGTCCAGGTACGAACCAGGGCCGGGGAGGGAAGGGTTAGTAAGCTCAGCGTTAACGCCTCAAACTTTTTTCCTGGGCTGGATTCTGTGAACAGTGATACCATGTACCACATGTACTACATGTATTACATAGATCTGGAGCTGGTAAAGAAACTAGCGCGAGGTAAGTCCTAGCTGATATTCAAGCTCACGAGGGCCATTCCCCAATATATATATTATATATTAAGACGCAGAGGGGAGGCCCCTTGCGCGCACGCGCTCGCAGAACAAGCGTGAGGGGTCAGCACAAGCGCCTGGAAGTCAGCATGAGACAGTCCGTTAGAGTGGCAGCGCAATTGCTCGGTCGGCCGGTGCAGCATGGCCAGGTCCAGCGGGACGGATGCGCCGCGACCCAGGGTCCGTAGGCAGTGGCCCAGCAGCATCTGGCGGCGCCGGCGCAGGCTAGCGCTCAGGGATGGCGTCCCAGCGCGAGCCATCAGAGCGTTGGTCGGCAGGCGATCCGGGTAGTGCACGCCTAGCGCGTAGCGCATCAGCGATCGGCAGAGCGCGTCCAAGGCTCGCTCTCGCGTTTCGGACAGCGGCACAGCCTCCATGCCGTACAGCAGGATCGGCTCGACGGCCGCGCGGAACAGGCGCACCTTCAGGTCGTCTCTGGCAGCTGAATTAAAAACGTTCCTGAGGAGGTGCGCGGCGCGCCAGGCCGGGTTCTTTCTGTCGGAGACGATCGCATCGGGGCTCATCACCAGGGCGCCGAGGTACCGGAAGTCCTCGCACACCGCGATGTGGTCTCCATTGAGCAGCGTAAGAGCTGGGGCGGTATTCGTGCCCACGTGCAGCGCCTTCGTCTTGCGAGCGTTCACCACCAGCCCAACACGGGCATCCTCGTCGCAGAGCCTTGTGAGAGCGCGCTGGGCAGCAGCTGGAGCGCGGCAGAGCAGCGCGATGTCGTCAGCATACGCGAGAGCGGGAAGCGAAACAGCAGGATGTCTGGAGCTTCGGCGTGTGACCAGCAAGTAGCTGTCATCCTCGCGGAGGGACCGACGAAGCACGTAGTCCACAACCAAGAGGAAGAGCAGAGGAGCCAGCATGTCGCCCTGAAGAACGCCTGAGCTGGTGCCGAACTCTTCTGTGGGGCCGTCGCTCGACATGACAAAAGCCCTGGAGTCGCGGTAGAGGTCCAACACTGCGCTCACCAGCGCAGCAGGTACGCCATAGTGAGATAAAAAAACAAAGCGATCGCAGGCCTGGACACCGAGTCAAACGCCCTGCGAGAGTCGACGAAGATGATTGACACGGAGCGCTGGCGGGTCTTGCAGGCCTCGATGACAGAGCGGATGGTGGCAACCTGCTCGGTGGTGGACCTGCCCGGGCGGAAGCCGCTTTGGAGGCTCAGCAGCAGCGGGTTGAAGCCGGGCAGGAGGCGGTTGCGCAGAATCGCGTTCAGCAGCTTCGGCGTTGTGCATTCCAGAGCGATGCCCCGCTGGTTGTCCAGGCTGGTGGAGGCGCCTTTCTTCGGGATGGAGACAATCTTGGAAGTGCGCCATTGCTGAAGAGCTGAGGCGGTCTCGTTGCCTCCAAGGCTGCAGTGCTTGTTCACCAGGCTGGTGATGATCGGGGTGAGCTCGGGCAGCTTCAGGACCCTGGGAGGGATGGCGTCCACCCCAGCGGCGGCATCAGCTCGCATGGTCCTCAGTGCTCGGTCAACCTCGCCTGCAGTGATGGGGCCGGTGTTGAAGGCGCCTGGCTGGGCTGGAGCGAAGTCTGGGATTGGCAGAAGAGGCGCAGCTGGAGCGGGCGCGTTGAGCACCTGAGCACTTCCCCTATGCCGAGACTATGTACATGCCTGGTGACGAAACTAGCTGTCGCTCATATACATACACCCTATCTGAGTCCTCGGGTCTGTTGATAGGCATACACCAGTGCCAATGGCGGACGCAGGGGGGGGGGGGTTGAGGGCAAGAGGGCCATTGGCATTGACCCCTAACAACTGCACTTCAATTCTTAAAAAAATATATAAAAGAGGTAACCAAGCTCGACAAATGCCAGAAACTCACATTTTGACACCTGGATGTGACATCCACGGCTGATAAAATACAGAAATAAGAGCGCCAACTAGAAGACAGGGGCGCCAACCAAGAGACAGGGGCGCCAAGCTAAAGAGACACTGACGCATACCGAACACCAAATATTGGCACCTCTTAGAATTGCGGCCCCCTTCGATTAAATTTTCCTGCGTACGTCACTGCTCACACGTACAGCTGCAGGCAGAAGTTAACTGAATAATGAACCAAGCACAATTTACAATGTACATGTAAGAATCACCTCAATAGATCTGTAGTAATTTGTTGTTTTAGCAATTCCAATCAGCCACACCCACTTAAAAAACTTCACAGACAACTCGGACCCAAAAGAAGGAGACGCCGCCAGCCAAGCATCGATGCGCACTTTTGTCCAGCGCACGGTCGCAACGTTCGGCCTCAGCCGGCCGGGCTATTTGAATCGGCGCGAGTTTGCCCGCATGTACGAGACATTCGTTAAGCGGCCGGCTCAGTTTGCTCAGCTGATTGGAGCTGCTGCGGCCGAAACTGAGGAAGCTGACGGGCAACAATCCGGCAAGGAGGGCGCCGGTGGCGGCGGGCTCGTACCGGGGCCTCCGATGTCGCAGGAGCAGCTACGCTCTTTGGTTGATCGAGTCAATGAAAAGCTTGCTGAAGAGCAGTGCAGCAGAGCCACTAATGCATCATGTAATCCGGGATGCGCTTCCAACTGCACTCCAACTCCAACTTCCAACAGTGGAGGATTTGTTTTACTGAATGGTCAAGGCGGCGGCTCCGACGGCGGTCAAAACAAGAGCGCTGGTAAACCCGGAAAAATTTTCGAAGAGGATTTGCAGTTGGATTAAAAGTTCAATTGATTTGGTATTATTCCTTTTTCTAAACAAAATTGACCTCTTCCGATGTTGAAAGTCGTCAACCCGCGAACTGTGCAAAGCCGGAATTTTTGTTTAAACGAGCTAATAGTACAAAAATTAAATATACCTAAATATTACCTGTCTACTCTGTACACTAACATTTGTTTCTTCCTGCATTCCGGATTGTTTAATTTCCACAGGCCACAACTCCAAAAACAAGGGGTTGTTGCCCAGTGGAGAGCGTCAGACTCACGACTTGAAGGTCAGTGGTTCGACAATTCGCGTCCTTGAGCAAGACAGTAAACTCTGCATTGCTTCAGTTCACCCAGCTGTAAAGTGGGTGCCAGCATTAGCTGGGGTAATTGAGGGTGTGCAGTGTGGCGACCCCCGCGGTCCTTGGACTGAACAGCCGTACTTAACCCTCAGATGCGCCGCGCAATTAGCTGCGGCTGAGCTGTCGGTTGCACACCTGCCGATTTGGGCAGGTTAAATCTGTTATTAATTTTCTATAATTATTATTATTGATCTACAAGATAATTTACAAGCCAAACGTCTCGAAGTTGAATTAGTTATAAATGGCTCTTCCGATGAAATCAAATTATATATATTTTAAACTGTTTAAAATAATAATCAGTTAAAACAAAACGAAATTAATTTTTTTGTGGAAATGGAATGCTTTTTAGTTATACAGTATAAAATTTGATATACTACAAATAATAAAATACTCGATTTGGTACTATGTTTGTGGAAGCATTAATTTTCTATGAACACCAATAATAAAAAATTGTTCATAATAAATTTTTTGCAGTTTTACATTATACTCGTAGCTAACTATTTAGGACAAGTTTCAGCAGAACTTTAAGCACATCGTAGTAGCATTTTCGTACAATTATAGAAGTTCAACAAATGCATCAATATTTATAGGTTATATGGATAAACATGTTGAAACCTGGAAGACCCCCGTGTCATACAGGAAGACAGACTCTCTTTGATTAGAACTTGATCCTGTTGCTTTAATATTAAATGAAACAAATTCAACCCAAAACAAAATCTGTACAAATAAATAAACAGAAAATTTTCTGAAATAAACTGAAATTGAGAAAACTGTTGGGTATTTATAGCGTTTGTTATGCTAAGTTAGAAACGGGACATTCAGACTTGACAATACGGCACGTTTTAAACCAGAAGATTGACATCAGAGCTACAGGTCAAGCCAAGGTCAACTGAATCCCAAGGTCTGTAGCTGAAGGCTCACTTTATTCCTGCAAAGTACCTTTCTTGAGTTTAGAGTTTCTCAGTCAGAGATATCCGAGTTGTCTATGGCCCAACCTGTCTTTACGAATACTCCAAAAGTGTTTCCCAATTAAGAATGACAAAAGCTGTACATGTTAATACAATAATTGGCTCTTGCTTGATACATGCAGAAAATTTAGTACAATAGCAACCAAAATATCCAAGCACAGCTTCATTGGATGCTCAAGAGTTGTAAATATATTAATTGATTATTGTTACTGGGCAGAAGTTTCAAAATGAACTTAAAAAAACTTCAATGAGTTAAAATAATCCGGTCACTGCGACGGCATGGCAGCCAGAAAGTCTGCCGCCCCGGCATCCACGGGCTCGCCAGAACCAGCGTTACCTCCGCTGCTAGTTGTGTTGACTTGACCATCATCTGCTTCTACAAGATTTCCCTCAGCTGGTCCGCTGGACTTTGGTTGCACCTCGGCCGTTGTCACCGAGCCGCTGTCTAGCCAACCTGAGTTTGTTTCAAATAAACAAAATTAATCGTTAATTAGAGCATTATCTGGATTGAATGAAATAAATTTTAACAAAAAACTCCGAGGAAAACTGGTGGTCTACTATTTTTAACTTTAGTGACATACAGAAAAAATGCTTAATATTCTGTGTCTATTACTTGAATCAGTAGGAGAGCACTTTTTCACTTCTATTCCTACCAATGAAAAAACCGGAACCTCAACAAATAGAATAATTACATGTAAATGCTAAATTAAAAGATTAAGGAAGCTTCCAAATGAAGCAGTTGATGGAAATGATTTGGGCTGCAGTCCCAGTGCAGCTATTGTGCTCAAAAAATGAATTTTAGTACTCGGAACTTTGAGCTGCTGGTTCAATTGTTACTCAGTTCAGTCGTCTGCCAATTGAAGGCAGCTCGAGTATTCGTGAGCGAGCAGTGCCGAAGTCTCAGCTGTGGTTTGGTGTTTGGGGAAGAAATATCGATTGGGAATGGGTGCTGTAGAATTATTTTAACTAAGCTTTTTGTTTCAATGACTAATTAACAGCGTTCTGATGAGAAGTTAACAGTAGAATGTCTTGAAATAACACGTATTATCCTACCTGTTTCCTTTAGCCTAACACGTGTCTATCTTAGTCTAACAGGTGTGTCTATCTTAGTCTAACAGGTGTCTATCTTAGTCTAACAGGTGTCTATCTTAGTCTAAGAGGTGTCTATCTTAGTCTAACAGGTGTCTATCTTAGTCTAACAGGTGTCTATCTTAGTCTAACAGGTGTGTCTATCTTAGTCTAACAGGTGTGTCTATCTTAGTCTAACAGGTGTCTATCTTAGTCTAAGAGGTGTCTATTCTAGTCTAACAAGTGTGTCTATCTTAGTCTAAGAGGTGTCTATCTTAGTCTAACAGGTGTCTATCTTAGTCTAACAGGTGTCTATCTTAGTCTAACAGGTGTCTATCTTAGTCTAACAGGTGTGTCTATCTTAGTCTAACAGGTGTCTATCTTAGTCTAACAGGTGTCTATCTTAGTCTAACAGGTGTCTATCTTAGTCTAACAGATGTGTCTATCTTAGTCTAACAGGTGTCTATCTTAGTCTAACAGGTGTGTCTATCTTAGTCTAACAGGTGTCTATCTTAGTCTAACAGGTGTCTTTCTTAGTCTAACAGGTGTGTCTTTCTTAGTCTAACAGATGTGTCTATCTTAGTCTAACAGGTGTCTATCTTAGTCTAACAGGTGTGTCTATCTTAGTCTAACAGGTGTGTCTATCTTAGTCTAACAGGTGTGTCTATCTTAGTCTAACAGGTGTGTCTATCTTAGTCTAACAGGTGTCTATCTTAGTCTAACAGGTGTGTCTATCTTAGTCTAACAGGTGTGTCTATCTTAGTCTAACAGGTGTCTATCTTAGTCTAACAGGTGTCTTTCTTAGTCTAACAGGTGTCTCTATCTTAGTCTAACAGGTGTGTCTATCTTAGTCTAACAGGTGTGTCTATCTTAGTCTAAGAGGTGTCTATCTGAGTCTAACAGGTGTGTCTATCTTAGTCTAACAGGTGTGTCTATCTTAGTCTAACAGGTGTCTATCTTAGTCTAACAGGTGAGTCTATCTTAGTCTAACAGGTGTGTCTATCTTAGTCTAACAGGTGTGTCTATCTTAGTCTAACAGGTGTGTCTATCTTAGTCTAACAGGCGTGTCTATCTTAGTCTAACAGGTGTCTATCTTAGTCTAACAGGTGTCTATCTTAGTCTAACAGGTGAGTCTATCTTAGTCTAACAGGTGTGTCTATCTTAGTCTAACAGGTGTCTATCTTAGGTGATACTAATAGCGAGATTAACAGATTGGGAATAGAACCCAGCTATAAGCAGGTGAAATTTAATACTCATAACTGGTTAATATTAATGCTAAGCCTCACTTGGAAACTGCCCGGACAGAACTTTCTGCGACTTCTTCTTCCCAGCAGCAGCAGCGGTCTGCTTGTCTCCGATCAGACCAGCTCGATCGTCCGTTGTCAAGGACTCCATAGACGCATCAGCTGACTTCGCTGCTGGGCCCGTGGCGTCATCGTCATCACGTGATGCTGCGGCTGCAGCGGCCGCGGGGGCCTTATCAGCTTCCGGCACCCGGTTGAAGGTGATGAAGTACACACCGATGAAGGACAGCAGGCAGCTGGATTGCGGGTTGTACTTTTAAAGTCATTGTTGCGGATAGGGAGCCGTTTAGGGGGTCATTTTGTACGAATGAGGGTCATTTTTACCGATGAGAGGTCATTTTTACGGATAGGGGGGTCCTTTTAACGAATAGGGGGTCATTTCTACGGATTAAGGGTCATTTTACGGATTGGGGGGTCATTTTTACGGATAGGTGGGTCAGTTTTACTTATAGGTGGGTCAGTTTTACTTATAGGTGGGTCAGTTTTACTTATAGGTGGGTCAGTTTTACTTATAGGTGGGTCAGTTTTACTTATAGGTGGGTCAGTTTTACTTATAGGTGGGTCAGTTTTACTTATAGGTGGGTCAGTTTTACTTATAGGTGGGTCAGTTTTACTTATAGGTGGGTCAGTTTTACTTATAGGTGGGTCAGTTTTACGGATAGGAGGGTCATTTCTACGGATCAGGTGGTCATTTTTGCAGATTAGGGGTCATTTTTTCGGATAAGGGGTCATTTTTACAATAATAGGGTCATTTCTACGAATGAGGGGTCATTTCTACGGATCAGGTGGCCATTTTTACGGTTGAGGGGGTAATTTTTATATATGAGGGGTCATTTTTATATATGAGGGGTCATTTTTATATATGAGGGGTCATTTCTTTATATGAGGGGTCATTTTTATATATGAGGGGTCATTTCTTTATATGAGGGGTCATTTTTATATATGAGGGGTCATTTTTATATATGAGGGGTCATTTTTATATATGAGGGGTCATTTTTATATATGAGGGGTCATTTTTATATATGAGGCGTCATTTTTTACGGAAGAAAAGGTAGTTCTTACGGAATAGGGGTCATTGTTTAGAAAAGAGTACGAAATCATTGGGTAAAGATTTCAGGGGTGGGGGGGGTAGCACGTATACTGTATCTATTGATTATACAGAGTTGGTCATTTTAAACTAATTCCATAATGGTAGCCCCAATTTCCAGACAATCTGGCACTCACCCCAGCAGAAACATAAAGATGCTGAGGCTGTAGAGACCGGCGAACTCATTGAAAAACACGATACCTGAAAGGGAATGGATTTCGCTTATTGGAGACATTAACATCAAGTGTCAGAAGATATAGGAAATTTTCTATGAGCTCATCACATGAACCGCTGACGGTAGGACGGAATAACATTGAACACTGATGCAAATTTACACTCGCATTTGTTTGAAGGTCTGTTTCCTTAAAAATCAGTAGCATAGGCAGACAGACAGACAGACAGACAGACAGACAGACAGACAGACAGACAAACAGACAGACAGACAGACAGACAGACAGACAGACAGACATACAGACAGACAGACAGACAGACATACAGACAGACAGAAAGACAGACAGACAGACAGACAGACAGACAGACAGACAGACAGACAGACAGACAGACAGACAGACAGACAGGCAATCAGCAGATCCGACGCTTCATCGCAAAATCCGTCAGTAATGTGCGCTTCAAATGCCCAAAACAGTAGGCTAACTAAATCTTGGCAAGTATTTTGTATTGCACAACTATATACTACAGTTTATCCATAAAGATGCACATAAAAATTTGATCAGCTCACCTGAAGCGATAGCGCTGATAGTGAAGAACACAAAATTAGTGGGCACAACCACAGTGCTATCGCTGCCCTTCATTGCCAAGTTCAGGTAGCTAAAAAAGTGCAATTAGAATTTCACTTTGGTCTTTATTTGTTTAAAGCGTCGGTGAAATCCCAGCTTTTCCAGTAGTCTCTAGTGGATTATATTCGAGTGTGAAAAATAGCAAACTCAGTTTAGTAAAACTTACTGAACCTGCAGGATGCATGTGGCCAGCATAATCACAGCCATGATGTACAGCACTGGGTGGCGATACTGCGGACTGCCGGCTATAGTCAGGTTCAGTAGGCCTGAGACAGCCTTCGCGCAAATCACCGTCATTGAGGCTGCAGTTGGGATTCGGGTGAATACACTGTGGAGATCAAATTTTCTCCTTTGTTACATTATGTCAGTAACACGCTTCAGAAACACTAATTTCTGGGACAGGGGCGCCCACCTAAAAGAGACAGGGGCGCCTATCTTAAAGAGACAGGGGCGCCTATCTTAAAGAGACAGGGGCGCCTATCTTAAAGAGACAGGGGCGCCCACTTAAGAGACAGGGGCGCCCACCTAAAAGAGACAGGGGCGCCCACCTAAGAGAGACAGGGGCGCCTACCTAAGAGACAGGAGCGCCCACCTAAGAGACAGGGGCGCCCACTTAAGAGACAGGGGCGCCCACCTAAGAGACAGGGGCGCCCACCTAAGAGACAGGGGCGCCCACCTAAGAGACAGGGGCGCCCACCTAAGAGACAGGGGCGCCCACCTAAAAGAGACAGGGGCGCCCACCTAAGAGAGACAGGGGCGCCTACCTAAGAGACAGGAGCGCCCACCTAAGAGACAGGGGCGCCCACTTAAGAGACAGGGGCGCCCACCTAAGAGACAGGGGCGCCCACCTAAGAGACAGGGGCGCCCACCTAAGAGACAGGGGCGCCCACTTAAGAGACAGGGGCGCCCACCTAAGAGACAGGGGCGCCCACCTAAGAGACAGGGGCGCCCACCTAAGAGACAGGGGCGCCCACCTAAGAGACAGGGGCGCCCACCTAAAAGAGACAGGGGCGCCCACCTAAGAGAGACAGGGGCGCCTACCTAAGAGACAGGAGCGCCCACCTAAGAGACAGGGGCGCCCACTTAAGAGACAGGGGCGCCCACCTAAGAGACAGGGGCGCCCACCTAAGAGACAGGGGCGCCCACCTAAGAGACTTTTCTCCTTTGTTACATTATGTCAGTAACACGCTTCAGAAACACTAATTTCTGGGACAGGGGCGCCCACCTAAAAGAGACAGGGGCGCCTATCTTAAAGAGACAGGGGCGCCTATCTTAAAGAGACAGGGGCGCCTATCTTAAAGAGACAGGGGCGCCCACTTAAGAGACAGGGGCGCCCACCTAAGAGACAGGGGCGCCCACCTAAGAGACAGGGGCGCCCACCTAAGAGACAGGGGCGCCCACCTAAGAGACAGGGGCGCCCACCTAAAAGAGACAGGGGCGCCCACCTAAGAGAGACAGGGGCGCCTACCTAAGAGACAGGAGCGCCCACCTAAGAGACAGGGGCGCCCACTTAAGAGACAGGGGCGCCCACCTAAGAGACAGGGGCGCCCACCTAAGAGACAGGGGCGCCCACCTAAGAGACAGGGGCGCCCACCTAAGAGACAGGGGCGCCCACCTAAAAGAGACAGGGGCGCCCACCTAAGAGACAGGAGCGCCCACCTAAGAGACAGGGGCGCCCACTTAAGAGACAGGGGCGCCCACCTAAGAGACAGGGGCGCCCACCTAAGAGAGACAGGGGCGCCCACCTAAGAGACAGGGGCGCCCACCTAAGAGAGACAGGGGCGCCCACTTAAGAGACAGGAGCGCCCACCTAAGAGACAGGGGCGCCCACTTAAGAGACAGGGGCGCCCACCTAAGAGAGACAGGGGCGCCCACTTAAGAGACAGGAGCGCCCACCTAAGAGACAGGGGCGCCCACTTAAGAGACAGGGGCGCCCACCTAAGAGAGACAGGGGCGCCCACCTAAGAGACAGGGGCGCCCACCTAAGAGAGACAGGGGCGCCCACCTAAGAGACAGGGGCGCCAACCAAGAGACAGGAGCGCCAACTAAGAGACAGGGGCGCCTACCTGAGACAGGGGTGCTGGGGCATCAAAATAAGTATTAGGGGGTGCCACTCTATCCCTTGGACTGCTGTCCAAGAGCAAAAGGGGGCGCTTCATAAGACCTAAATTTCACAACGCCTAAAGCACATGACTTCACATCACCTAAATTTCATAACGCCTAAATTTCACAACGCCTAAATTTCACAACGCCTAAATTTCACATCGCCTAAAATCGAAAGCGCAGCCTCCTTCACATCGCCTAAATTTCACATCGCCTAAATTTCACATCGCCTAAATTTCACAACGCCTAAATTTCACAACGCCTAAATTTCACAACGCCTAAATTTCACAACGCCTAAATTTCACATCGCCTAAAATTTCTGCACGCTCCTTCACATCGCCTAAATTTCATATCGCCTAAATTTCACAACGCCTAAAATTTCTGCACGCTCCTTCACATCGCCTAAAATTCATATCGCCTAAATTTCACAACACCTAAAACTGAATGTGAAGGAGAAAAGCAAGACAGACAGAAATTTAGGCGTTGTGAAATTTACGCGATATGAAATTTAGGCGATGTGAAGGAGGCTGCACTTTTGATTTTAGGCGTTGTGAAATTTAGGCGTTGTGAAGTGTGGTGGTTTTAGGCGTTGTGAAATTTAGGTCTTATGAAAGCGTCCCGAGCAAAATGCCGCCTACAAAATCAGTCTATACGAGTAATTGCTGAATTTGAATTTCACCAACCAATAATGCTGGTAATAAGCAGCAGCACCAGCACATTGTCCCGTTTGAGAACGTACAACAGAAAGAACAGCACCACCAGTGCAGAGGCTTCGATGGTCTGAAATTGAAATTAACATTCCCCAAAAGTAGTAAGATTGGCAAATTATAACAATAATTTATATTTTCTTCTGAAAAAATATAACTTTATGCATGTATGCAATTTACTTGCAGACTCACAATGTAAATGATGAAGCGAGCGCTGACCAGAGCCTGCACAACCTGCACAGCATTGAATACGTGCTCTTTCTGCCAATTGAGAAGGGAGAGGGTGAGCAGTGACTATAGTTGCAGAAGAGACGGGACTTGCAAGTGTGCATGGATTCTGCCCTCTGCCGCACAGAACAAGGGTGGAGACGCGCTCTGTGTGTACAAACAAAAGCGCGTGAGGACTGCAGCACGTGGAGCCTCTTAAAACCAACTCTGGAGACAGCAAAAGAAAGTTTTAAGGTGCTAAAAAACCTTTGAAAGAGAGACATGGGCGTTGAGACGAACACTGGAGATTGCGAACATGAAATACAAAAATAATGAAAATAGCTACTGTTTATAAACGTATTAAATAGAGACAGGTAAATAAAGGGATTAGATTTATGGACAGACAGACAGACAGACAGACAGACAGACAGACAGACAGACAGACAGACAGACAGACAGACAGACAGACAGACAGACAGACATGTTTCGAACACTTGACCCAAGCTGAGTGAAAGTGAAACGCAGCCTAGCAAGATGATAGCTGCTCAGATTCCTACTGACTCCGCTGTATAAATCTGTAGTGACTGTCTGTTAAGGTCTGTCAGTACGAGTACTTCTCCCCCCTCTCTCTCTCTCTCTCTCTCTCTCTCTCTCTCTCTCTCTCTCTCTACCTCTCTCTCTCTCTCGGTAGTCTGTATTCCACACACATTCCTGTAGAAATATTTCACAAGTTAAGTCTGAGCCTTTCAGTATCGGCGAGAATCCAAAATCGAGCGAGTTGGCTACCTCGTACAAAGAGCGTGCAATTTTGCTGAGCTGTGTGATTAGCAACAGGTGATTAAAAATTTTCTCCGTTGGTAGTCGAACAGGGAGAAGGAAGAGACGGCGCCGCTTTTTTCCGGTCGAACGTTTTCATTTTCTCTGCTGACTGACTGCAGAGCTGGGCCTTGGGTGCGTGTCTTGGCGACAGCTGCTCTCCGCGCCCCCCTCTACCCTCGAGACAATTTTCTACTCTTAAAAATCGAGCAAAAATCGATATACTAAAATTTGTAACAAAATAATTATATGTACACAATATTTTTCGCACGCAGAAACCATTATTTGGGTTCTTTCTACGCCACAGGCATTGGATACGAAAATACATTACGTAAGGAGTTCTGATAAAAAAGTAGAAAAAGCAGAAGGTTCCTGGTTCTATTTGCCAAGGTTGAAAGGCTTGGAAGAAAAATAAGCCCTAAGGCGGACGACTAACTAAATAAGTAACTAACTAACTAACTAACTAACTAACTAACTAACTAACTAACTAACTAACTAACTAACTAACTAACTAATTAACTAACTAACTAACTAATTAACTAACTAACTAATTAACTAACTAACTAACTAATTAACTAACTAACTAACTAACTAACTAACTAACTAACTAACTAACTAACTAACTAACTAAATAACTAACTAACTGACAAACAAACAAACTAACTAACTAACTAACTAACTAACTAACTAACTAACTAACTGACTAACTAACTGACTAACTAACTAACTAACTATCTAACTAACTAAGAAACAAAAAACAAACAAACAAACTAACTAACTAACTAACTAACTGACTAACTAACTAACTAACTAACTAACTAACTAACTAACTAACTAACTAACTAACTAACTAACTAAATAACTAACTAAATAACTAACTAACAAACTAACAAACTAACAAACAAACTAACTAACTGGCCAACAAACAAACAAACAAACAAACTAACTAACTAACTGGCCAACAAACAAACAAACAAACAAACAAACAAACTAACTAACTAACTAACTAACTAACTAAATAACTAACTACTAACTAACTAAATAACTAACTAACCACTATAAAACTAAATAATTAACTAATTAAAATTACATTAGCGAGGATTTAAGGCCACCGGAAAAATTCTTACCCTTTTCGAGAAGCTGACAATCAAAAAAGCGCCAACCACTGCCAGGCCACTGCCAAACAGATCTTCCGGCCTCAGTTGCTCCCGGAGGAATATGACGGCAATAAACATGTTGGCTATGACTGTGGAGGTGCCCAGTGGCGCCACCACGGAGGCTGGCGCAAAGCCGTAGGCGGCGAAATTGCCAACCTCGCCAAGGATCATCATGATGACTCCGATCCACCATAGTGGCCGTTTCAAATAATGCTTTCGATCTGCTTCCAGGAGCTTCTCGTCTTTGTTGTGCGTGTATTTCTGGGTATAGTTAATCGGTATATAGGTTAGATACACTTTGTCTCTTTAAAGTTTATATTGTTAGTAGAAATAGTCCTGAACAAGCAAATATAATTGTACATTATTGCTTACCTGAATATTTAAGGAAATGCTGATCATCAAGTTGCCAATAATTGCTAGAAGACAGCCAATGAAAATTTCCTGTAAATTTTATTCATTAAAACTGATATAAAATAAATTTTGAAAAGTAAACCTTACTAACTAAAATCACAATCTATTTAGATTGACAAATGTTGATTTTTAACTAGACAAAGGCTGATACTATAAACAAAAGGTTGCAGGCCTAATCCACTATAGTTTACTTCTAAAATCAATTACTACTTACATCTTAGAAACAATTCAGTTATGAAATAAAAAACAATGATTACTAACAAATTGCCAAAAATATATTTTGTTGCTTTTAATAATTTTATATCATATCGTTATAAGTTAAGTCTACATTAATTGCTAAGTATTAAAACTTTTAATCGTAATCGTTCAAAAAGCCATAATTTATACGATTTAATTACTTTCCTTTCCTATAGCAATTTATATTATAGAATACAGATCAAAAATAGCAATTTGCGACCTTCCAATCTTTGAACAAATTTCAAGATAAGTTTAACTTCTAAGCTTTAAGCTTTATTTTAAAGTTCAATTTAAAAAAAAACTTTACCTGAAATTCCTTTGCTCGAGGTAAATTCGAGCCTGACGATGTTACATTGGAGCCCATAGGGGTGGTATCCGGATAGGGAGCTTTTGTTGGGCTCGCCATAATACTAGTATTGTTTTAGAACCGTAAAAGTGTTAAAAAAAGATGGGGAAAATTCTATGCGTAATCTCACAGCCGGGCACTTTCTTTGATTTTAATTTAAAATCATTATTGAAAACTGAAACGAGTTTAGTAGAGTACCAGGATTTCAGGGATTATAAGGAATATATAATTTTTTGCGAGAAAATATCGACTTAAGAGGTAATGTTTGAACGGCTGCTAACAGTGGCGTCCTTGTCTGAATTGTAAACGTGTTTTTATATTGCTGGTATAATTTAAATAAGAGTTTGTTTAGTCACAGATGTTCTTTTGTTACACCTTAATTATTTTCAAAAGCTAGGTCTTTAAAGTTTTGTTAAAATTAATGTTTTGCCGAGTTTGTTTCCATAAACATTGTTTTGTTGATATTGTAGTTTCGTAATTAAGATTTCGTATTAGGGAGACAGACAGATCTCATAAGTGAAAATGAATAATTGAAAAAACTCAAAAACATGATTCTGTTAAAATATTATACCTTAACTACAAAAATTCTTCGAAATGGGTAATTAAGTTCGCCTTGGCAAAACGAGCTAATCGAAAGAAAGGAAGCTTTTTTCAGCAACTTTTGAAAACCTGAACTATCAAACGATTATAAATAAAATACTGTATTCTTTCGCTTTTAGGTCTCTATAATTTAATTTAATAAAATGGATTTATTAGTTCAGGTTGTAGCTATTATTAGCCCACGTCGAATAGGCAGGATTAAGATGATGAATGAGTCTAGAAACTGGATTTAGCCACATGTAATTCTATTCCTTGTTTCTCTGAATTTTCCAAGGTGAATTCGACAAGTTTGTATGCAGAAACAGCTGTCTCTACTAGATTCCTTCACTTCATCTCCTGCTTGCTCATTGCAATTACAACTACTAAAATACGCCCTGCTTGTTGTAATTAAAACGTTATACGATGTTTTCTGTATCTTGGAAACACGAAATTTTCAGGCGATAATTGGCTGAAAACTGATTAACTGCATGTAGATTGTAGCTACTGTTGTCTATATGCAGACGAATGCGCTATTATTGAGCATTGGCCCGTGTGAAACAGCATCTCTAGATCTTTTAACAATACTGTAATTGTAGAGAAAATAAGGACGTGAGATGCCGGTGCAATAATTGACAAAGGGGAAGAGTAGCAAGGGCCGGAAATGTTGCGAACTGAGGAAGCTACTGTCCTGCCTGTCTCTGATGATGAAATGCGCCGCAGGCGTGAGATCTCGGGGCTGAATTATATAAAGACCGAATATGGAGGTGCAGAGGGAGAATTTTTGCCAAAAAATTGTCGATCTTTTCCTTCGCGCCACCCAACAACCGGACCCAGTCTCAACAGGTATACAGTAATTAGGCTGGCCGGCTGGTTCCTTTCTGCGAGTCTGTTATTAAAAAATAGCATATACCTGATCATGAGCATTAACACTGAGACTGTGCTAGATTACTAGGCCACTACATCCGCAGCTAAATAATACTGAACGTGCTCATATCAGAGCTACTCGTACAGATAATCTATGGGAATTCTGCGCTCGTAAAAAACGATAGTGATTCTTTCATATTTTCTCAGATGCAGCTCTAATGTTGTTACCACCGCTGCCATTTGACAGGACTTGGGGCTAAATATTCAGGCTGCTAAAAATCTTCCAAACTGTTCCCATTTCCGTGTGTACAACACGCAAGCTAGGAAGTGTTTGCCTTGATTAGTAAGCCTCTTGCATTCTTTTCAAATTCTTTTCCACGCGGTTACAATCCTCCAAATTCATCCTCAAGGCTTCTCCTCACTCCAACTCTTGATCCCTTTTTAATACCTCTCTCTCTCTCCCAGTCCCTCTCTCCTATTATCTATTACCTCATCTCTCTCCCTCTCTCCTATATCTCCTCTATCACTCTTTCTTATATCTCCTTCCTCTCCTCTCTCGTCGCCATCCCTGTCTCTCTCCCTCTCTCCCTCTTTCTCCTTTCTTCTCTCCCTCTTAGCTGCAGGGCAGTCCGAAGACACAGCGGGGAGGCGAGAGTCGCCCATTCCACTATCTCTCTCCCTCACTCTGCTCTCTCTCCCTTCTTCCTATCTTTATGCTGGAGAACATCTGGCTAAAAAAAAATATTTGCGTTCATAGTAGCCTCTGGGCAAGAATATAAAACATTCAAAATATCGGCACTTACTTTGCTTAAACATCTGCGGTACCGCGCCAGTGCTTATGGGTTTGAGGACTTTTTCCGGACTCTCTCCCCTCTCTCCCTCTCTCCCTCTCTCCCTCTCTCCATCTCTCCCTCTCTCCCTCTCTCCCTCTCTCCTCTCCTCCTCTTTCCCTCTCTCCCTCTCTCCCTCTCTCCCTCTCTCCATCTCTCCATCTCTCCCTCTCTCCCTCTCTCCCTCTCTCCATCTCTCCCTCTCTCCCTCTCTCCCTCTCTCCCTCTCTCCCTCTCTCCCTCTCTCCCTCTCTCCCTCTCTCCCTCTCTCCCTCTCTCCATCTCTCCATCTCTCCCTCTCTCCCTCTCTCCCTCTCTCCATCTCTCCCTCTCTCCCTCTCTCCCTCTCTCCCTCTCTCCTCTCTCACTCTCTCCCTCTCTCCCTCTCTCCCTCTCTCACTCTCTCCCTCTCCTCCTCTTTCCCTCCCTCCCTCTCTCCCTCTCTCCCTCTCTCCCTCTCTCACTCTCTCCCTCTCCTCCTCTTTCCCTCTCTCCCTCTCTCCCTCTCTCCCTCTCTCCCTCTCTCACTCTCTCCCTCTCTTCCTCTTTCCCTCTCTCCCTCTCTCCCTCTCTCCCTCTCTCCATCTCTCACTCTCTCCCTCTCTCCTTCTCTTTTTCTTTCCTCCCCTTTTCCACTCTTCTCCATGGTCTATTTCTAACTTTCTCATTTTCCATCTTCTTACCATCACTTAATGTTCTGTCTAAGTCCATCTGGACTCGAATTGTCAGGCACAATGCTCGCAGGATCCATCCTAGCTAGCCTGACAAAAGTCAATTTTTCGAGTCGACGGATAGGTGTGAGTGGCCAAAAAAGTAGCAAGCATGAGTGAGAAATGCTCACCGGTAGATGATCTCAATTTCTCACGTGATCGACTCTTGCCTTCTTACTCGAGATCCCATAAGTCTCTTTGTTGATCGAATCCCCTAGCAACAAGCCGCCATCTGTCCGTCTGTTCCACTTGCGTTACAAAGTTCTCAAGGTAACAGCAGGTAAATCGTACAAGTGCAAATAAACACTAGCCAGCAATATATTTGCCAAATGTACTTTTCAAAAACTCAGTTTTTCTAGTCTAACTGAAATTTAGTACATATTAAGCTTAAAATATTAGGCTATCAGTATTCGATTTTAAATCCTATTTGACTTCCATTCGGCGCTTTTTGAACTAAATTTGGCGTTTTTTTTATTTACTTGTAATTTGGCGCCTTTTTAAATACAAGTTGGCGCCTTTTGAGTTAAGCTTTGGCCAAATCTAATTAGTAGGCCTTTCTGAAAGAGAACTTTTTCTAAGATTTTCATTTTACGTTAAAGTCTCCCCTTGACAACTGCACAGAAGTACAAAATCCGCAGTCCAGTCTGGCTTGTGGCTAAATATACTTTGATTAAAAATTTAACCATGGCACCTCACAAGGTGAAGCGAGGGAATGGGAAAAAAGTATTTAGAAACCCAACTATAACCTTGAGTTGGCTCATTGCCAGTAAGTGTAGCCATGCCAGGCAGGCAGTTGTATGCAGGCCCCATGACATATTTAATAGTTAATACATTGTCATTTTTGCGCTAAAAATGTTACCGTTTTTGGAGTTATAGTGGTCCCCATACAGTTTCTTCAAAGAATTGTTGTTTTGCACACGTATTTTCATGGTGATAATTCGGGTGAATTAATCCTGTTTGTACAAGCTGGAAAAATGGTCATAAACTTTTTTTGGTTGTCAAGGTCCAATCAGTTTGATAGAATTAGCTTGGGTACCTCTCATTTCGCCGATTCTCGTTTCGCCGATTCTCGTTTCGCCGAATCTCATTTCGCCGATTCTCGGTTCGCCGACATTCTCATTTCGCCGATTCTCATTTCGCCGATTCTCGGTTCGCCGAAATTAGTTTCATAACCATCTGGACATTAGACCATAGACAACTACACTAATGCAAGTGTGATTTAGATGTCTATGGCTTGAAAAATAAAGTATTAAACTACTTTTAATTTAATACTTTTAATATGCTTTTAATATACTTATAATATACTTTTAATATTTAATAAAAAAATAACACTTTATTTTTTAAGCCATAGACATCTAAATCACACTTGCATTAGTGTAGTTGTCTATGGTCTAATGTCCAGATGTTTTATGAAACTAATTTCGGCGAACCGAGAATCAGCGAAATGAGAATGTCGGCGAAATGAGAATCGGCGAAATGAGAATGTCGGCGAACCGAGAATCGGCGAAATGAGATTCGGCGAAACGAGAATCGGCGAAACGAGAATCGGCGAAATGAGAGGTACCCAATTAGCTTGCGTGTTCAACGAGCTCAGAACGCCCAACAATCCATTTTTTGGCTTCCCAACGGCTTAAATCCGGAACAATAACGCAGTAAAACAAAATTCACCGCACGCAATAAGATTTGATAATCTATCAAGATTTGAATGAAAATTCCAATAGCCAAATGAACCAGAAATTATTTGAATTTTTTTTTCATTTTTTAAACGGTCCTAAGGGATGCGCAGGAAAAATTGTCAAATTTCTATTTGTATTTGTTTTGATTTACTTTTCTCAATTAGTCGAGGTAGTGCAGTTACGAGTATGGTATATTTTAGTACGCCAAATATACATTACTGTACTAGGAGACACAGCAAAACATGTGAAAAATAATTTAAGATATATAACAAAAATATTTGCAACTGTGTTTCTATAATTACAAATTGTTTACAATTTGAAAACAAAATAATAAAAACGCAACTTGATCAGCAGATCGACAATTTTTTAAAGATTTGCGCGTCTTCGATTTCTCTACTACTAATGACAGGGAATGAATGGATGCACAAGTTCACATGTTCTGCCTTGTCTGAATGATAAACAGAAACTAACTAGCTGTATTATGGACCAAAGTTGCAGAACCTAAATTAGGGAGAGATCAAAACAGGACAAGAAAGGATTGTTTATGTGAGAACGAAATCAATAATGTTGAAATTAGTTGGAGGTACACTGAGAGAGAATGAGATTAATGATGAGATTAGTGAGAGGTAGACTGAGAGAGAGAATGAGATTAATGATGAGATTAGTGAGAGGTAGACTGAGAGAGAGAGAATGAGATTAAGGATGGCATTAGTGGGAGGTAGACTGAGAGAGAGAATGAGATTAAGGATGGCATTAGTGGGAGGTAGACTGAGAGAGAGAATGAGATTAAGGATGGCATTAGTGGGAGGTAGACTGAGAGAGAGAATGAGATTAATGATGAGATTAGTGAGAGGTAGACTGACAAAGAGATTGAGATTGGGGGTGAGATTAGTGAGAGGTAGACTGAGAGAGAGAGAATAAGATTAAGGATGGCATTACTGAGAGGTAGACTGAGAGAGAGAATGAGATTAATGATGAGATTAGTGAGAGGTAGACTGACAAAGAGATTGAGATTAAGGAGGAGATTAGTGAGAGGTAGACTGATAGAGATTAAGGATGAGATTTAAAAGAGAAAGAAGTCGAACAATAGATGAATGAGCTATTCAGATAAGTTCTCAAAGAAATTTTCAGAGAAGGTGCAGAACAAAAGTGAAACAAAAAATCAAAGGAACTTATATTGAATAAAAATTTGATGCACTCAAAATTAGTTTACGACTGTAATTGAAGAAAATAGATCAACATACAGGGGAAGTACCGTCCGATCGTCTATTTATTTAACTTAATAAGAGTTTCTATGCATTCATCGGTGCCAAAGTTTGCACTGTACAAAATGCTGAGCTTTTGGTAAGCCAATAATCGTACTTCAGTCCTGCTTCCATCAGCCACTGTGTTGGGGCCGATCCATTCAAGTGCTGCAAATAGTTTTTTTTTAAAAGTCGTTTTTTAAAAAGCTAAAAAATGTTTCTATCAGATACTTTTTGAGTGTGAATGCACATGTCAAGGACGTGTTAAGTAGAAGGATGCAGAACAACTGCGCTTCTTACCAAATGGCTTACATTTAAAAGCCAGCCTTCAAAAAACTTCCAAGAATCTACATCATCACACTTTCGTCGAAATATCTTTCATGTATGTTCTATAAATTTCTATGAATCTATAAATTTTCCAAGAAAGCTTTTACGAGCATTTTTCCTAGAACATTCCCTGCCTGCGTAGGATTTAAATTTCTAGTCTTAGTTTGTAATACTGGCTGCTTTTAAATCAGTTTTCTAAAAGTTATAAAATTGGTAGTAGGCTAGGAAACCCGCCAAGCAAAGTGCCTGTCTGTCCCTGACTTCCTGTCTGTCCCTGACTTCCTGTCTGTCCCTGACTTCCTGTCTGTCCCTGATTTCCTGTCTGCCCCTGATTTCCTGTTTGTCCCTGACTTCCTGTCTGTCCCTGACTTCCTGTCTGTCCCTGACTTCCTGTCTGTCCCTGACTTCCTGTCTGTCCCTGACTAAATCATTATGTCTATGATTGAAATGTGGGGGCTTCGCCCCCACACCTTCATGCCCATATTCATCAATGCAGCTCATGCGCTCGTATAACTCAGCCACATTGTATATGGTACAATTACAGTATTACCCAGGCTTTAAGGGCGATAATGGGAATGCCAGAGGGCGCCGAAGGATACTATTACTGTTATTGGGCCATAGACATTTTGGCCTCGTCAATGCTGCGAGAGAAAGAATGAATTAAAGAGCGGGAAGTGGGTGTTCGTGGGTGGAAGCGCTAGCGCACGAGTGCACGATGTCCTTCACGCACGAGTGAACGTGAAGGAATTCCATTGTCGGATGATTCATAGTGCAGGAATGCACAAAACCGTGCAGGAATGCATTTCTGCGCCTAATGCTTTTTCAGAGAGATTTTACCATAGACATCCATTCCTGCACGCAAAAGAGTGCAAGAATGCCATTCTTGCATGGAAAATCAGCCGACAATGGAGAGACAGAGTGCAATAATGTCTCAGACCACGAGTGTCTATAGCATTATTGCAAGATCAAGTCGTGCATCAATCACATTGCCGACTGATACTGTATAGCCAACTGTGGAGAAGATTTCAAATTTACCATAGACAAAGATAGACTAGCGAGCATTTTGCATCGAAAGCTGCTTTATCTATTGTGGGGCAGTGCACGCAATGAACCCAATGTGGGTTGTTGTTCTCATGGATGCGAATTGAACCTTCGAAGGAAGGCTGGTTGCATCTGACCGACTTAGTGCATCACCCGGCTCACCCTTTTTCTGCACTGATTGAAGCTTCCACCGCAGGCAAGGACGTGTTGGCTTTAGCATCTGACTGCTGCTGCTTGGATTGCGGTTGAGACTGCTGCCTAGAGAATCTGGATGACTTTAGGAAAGCGGTCAGCCTGTTGGGCGCATGGAAGGACTTAAAGAAATTTGATGCTGAGAAGTTGCCACCGGAAGTGCTTGGACCACCAGCAGCTGCTGCTGCCGCTTCCGCTTCTCCTGCCGCTTCCGGCGGGACACGAAGTCGCGTAATCTCCAAATCGTCGGTTGATGCGCACGGATTCGAGTCCGGGACTTTGGGCCGTCGATTCTCCTCCTTTTCGGTAGGAACAGCATTAGCCGCAGCTGGTGCCGCGCTGCTGGTTGGCTCGTCCGGCTCGGCACCATCGACCGGTGCTTCGCCTTGCTGATGGTGCCGCGAGTTCTGCGACTTCGCCTCGTCCGACTGACGCTGCAGTGTTTGGGCCTGCTGGTTTCGGTGCTTGTTATGGGAGGGCAGCGGCAGGGTCAGTGGCGTCGGTCCCGTCCCCGCCAGGTTTGCAACTGGGAGAGTCTCGCGGACAAGCAGAGCGATTGGCTCCGTGTCGCTGAGCGACTTCAGCAGCGCCATGGCGCCCTCCATTGACCAGTCCGTGACGATGTGGCTGTTGATTTTCAACACCTGATCGCCGTCTTTCAGGCCGGCCTCGTGGGCTGAGGTGCCGCGCTTCACAAAGTCAATATAGAGTCCCTGCGATGAAGGAGTGTGAAGGAAGGAATGCTGTGTCCATCATGGTTATTGGGATCTGTGTCCAACATCGTAACTGGGATCTGTGTCCAACATGTTGATTGGGATCTGTGTCCAACATGTTGATTGGGATCTGTGTCCAACATGTTGATTGGGATCTGTGTCCAACATGTTGATTGGGATCTGTGTCCAACATGTTGATTGGGATCTGTGTCCAACATGGTAACTGGGATCTGTGTCCAACATCGTAACTGGGATCTGTGTCCAACATGTTGATTGGGATCTGAGTCCAACATGTTGATTGGGATCTGTGTCCAACATGGTAACTGGGATCTGTGTCCAACATCGTAACTGGGATCTGTGTCCAACATGTTGATTGGGATCTGAGTCCAACATGTTGATTGGGATCTGTGTCCAACATGTTTATTGGGATCTGTGTCCAACATGTTGATTGGGATCTGTGTCCAACATGTTGATTGGGATCTGTGTCCAACATGGTAACTGGGATCTGAGTCCAACATGTTGATTGGGATCTGTGTCCAACATGTTGATTGGGATCTGTGTCCAACATGTTGATTGGGATCTGTGTCCAACATGTTGATTGGGATCTGTGTCCAACATGGTAACTGGGATCTGTGTCCAACATCGTAACTGGGATCTGTGTCCAACATGTTGATTGGGATCTGTGTCCAACATGTTGATTGGGATCTGAGTCCAACATGTTGATTGGGATCTGTGTCCAACATGTTGATTGGGATCTGTGTCCAACATCGTAACTGGGATCTGAGTCCAACATGTTTATTGGGATCTGAGTCCAACATGTTTATTGGGATATGTGTCCAACATGTTGATTGGGATCTGTGTCCAACATCGTAACTGGGATCTGTGTCCAACATGTTGATTGGGATCTGAGTCCAACATGTTGATTGGGATCTGTGTCCAACATGGTAACTGGGATCTGTGTCCAACATCGTAACTGGGATCTGAGTCCAACATGTTTATTGGGATCTGAGTCCAACATGTTTATTGGGATATGTGTCCAACATGTTGATTGGGATCTGAGTCCAACATGTTGATTGGGATCTGTGTCCAACATGGTAACTGGGATCTGTGTCCAACATCGTAACTGGGATCTGAGTCCAACATGTTGATTGGGATCTGAGTCCAACATGTTGATTGGGATCTGTGTCCAACATCGTAACTGGGATCTGAGTCCAACATGTTTATTGGGATATGTGTCCAACATGTTGATTGGGATCTGTGTCCAACATGTTGATTGGGATCTGTGTCCAACATGTTGATTGGGATCTGTGTCCAACATGTTGATTGGGATCTGTGTCCAACATGTTGATTGGGATCTGTGTCCAACATGTTGATTGGGATCTGTGTCCAACATGTTGATTAGGATCTGTGTCCAACATGTTGATTGGGATCTGTGTCCAACATGGTAACTGGGATCTGTGTCCAACATCGTAACTGGGATCTGTGTCCAACATGTTGATTGGGATCTGAGTCCAACATGTTGATTGGGATCTGTGTCCAACATCGTAACTGGGATCTGAGTCCAACATGTTTATTGGGATATGTGTCCAACATGTTGATTGGGATCTGTGTCCAACATGTTGATTGGGATCTGTGTCCAACATGTTGATTGGGATCTGTGTCCAACATGTTGATTGGGATCTGTGTCCAACATGGTAACTGGGATCTGTGTCCAACATCGTAACTGGGATCTGTGTCCAACATGTTGATTGGGATCTGAGTCCAACATGTTGATTGGGATCTGTGTCCAACATGGTAACTGGGATCTGTGTCCAACATCGTAACTGGGATCTGAGTCCAACATGTTGATTGGGATCTGTGTCCAACATGTTGATTGGGATCTGTGTCCAACATGTTGATTGGGATCTGAGTCCAACATGTTGATTGGGATCTGTGTTCAACATGTTGATTGGGATCTGTGTCCAACATGGTAACTGGGATCTGTGTCTAACATCGTAACTGGGATCTGTGTCCAACATGTTGATTGGGATCTGAGTCCAACATGTTGATTGGGATCTGTGTCCAACATGTTGATTGGGATCTGTGTTCAACATGGTAATTGGGATCTGTGTCCAACATGTTGATTAGGATCTGTGTCCAACATGTTGATTGGGATCTGTGTTCAACATGGTAATTGGGATCTGTGTCCAACATGTTGATTAGGATCTGTGTCCAGCATGTTGATTGGGATCTGTGTCCAACATGTTGATTGGGATCTGTGTCCAACATGTTGATTGGGATCTGTGTCCAACATGTTGATTAGGATCTGTGTCCAGCATGTTGATTGGGATCTGTGTCCAACATGTTGATTGGGATCTGTGTCCAACATGTTGATTGGGATCTGTGTCCAACATGTTTATTGGGATCTGTGTCCAACATGTTGATTGGGATCTGTGTCCAACATGTTACCGTACACAGTATACAATGAACTTTAAAAGCCAGACCTTGTGTCATGCAATTAAATTATCTGAGACTCTTTTAGAACCCGGAAATGAAGCAGACGGAAGTGAATCGATCACGATCTGGGTTGGTTCCAGTCTCTACCATTATTATTTCTGTCAGTCGGGATCTGTCGGGATCGAGTCTGACGATTCGGATGAATAGAAGATGATGAAGGGAGCTTTGAGCAAAAGACAAAAAAGCATTCAACAGGTTTCGCTCAATCAATCTAGGGAGTCAATCACGTTAGCGTCTGCTTTCACCGACTCGCATTCAAGCGGCCAAGTCTGGTGGATCTAACAAAGAAACAAAAATTTCCAATCTTTTGAAGGATGAGGTTTCAAGATAACCAAACCTGTTTTGTGATTCTTGGCTCAGGTAGCTGAACTGCAGATTGTTATTTTTTGCTCCGGTCAGGTGGAAAACTCGCTGGCATGGTGGCACGGTGACTCGATCGTGTGGGTTGATTTTGTAGTTAGAGTTTATAGAGCTTCTGTAGACTGAGGAAAGCTAAGTTCTATCCTATGGGATTCATGTGCGCTCTCTCGTTTGCGGGCTCTGTCTTAAGGAAATTTACACTCCCAGGAAGTGACGTCCCTCAGATTCTTCCTTCAACCCCCATTATCCATCAGAATCGCCCTCAGACCCTCAAAATCTATCAGAATCGCACTCAGACCCTCAAAATCTATCAAAATCGCACTCAGACCCTCAATTAATCCATCAGAATCGTCGTATGGGGGGGCGTAGCTCAGCGGTAGCGCAGCTGCTCTGGTGTGCCAGCGACCCAGGCTCGATTCCAAGTGCAGTCACATTAATTTGGGGCTGAATTGGAATCTCGGCTTGGCTCTGCTCGTGCAATTAACGGCCTTGACCCTCATGAGCCATCAGAACCGCCCTAAACCCCCATGAGCCATCAGAACCGCCCCAAACCCCCATGAGCCATCAGAATCGTCCTCAGACCCTCAAAATCCATAAGAATCGCCCTCAGACCCTCATGAGCCATCAGAACCGCCCCAAACCCCCATGAGCCATCAGAAGCGCCCTCAGACCCTCCTCAGACCCCCATGAGCCATCAGAGCCGCCCTCAGACCCTCCTCAGACCCCCCATGAGCCATCAGA